>JALLOS010000547.1:0-11721 GCA_036939435.1 Stephanodiscus minutulus
TGGGATTTATTTATTTTTTAAGGCTGCTGTCGGCACTCGTGTGCAAGCGGTAATAAAAGTTGCTTCCCGGGAATGAAGACCACACATTATTTATTTTCCTCGCCATGGCCGCCGCCCGAGAAGTCGCCCCAACCGGCGGCAATGCCGCGCCCCCCGCGGCAGATGAACAAAATGGAAAGACCCTAATGGAGATCCTCCATTGGCTCGCAATCTTTTTCGTGATGCAGAACATGGCGGGCCTCGCCATGACCAAGTTCTCCTCCACATTCCGTCCACCCCCCCCCTCCCACCCGTCCTCCTCGTCGGACGACGCCGCCGCCGCCGCCGCCGTCCCCGATGGATTGCCGATCGATCAATTCATGTTCCCCGACGCGATACAGGCGGTGACCGCCAAGGGCAAGCCTCTCGGCGTCACGCCCTCCAACGTCGTCGCCGAGAAGAGAACGAAGGCACACAAGCCGGCGTGTCTCTGGCAGGCGGGCACGGTCATGGACCTCGACGTGCTAATCACCGACTCGCCGAATGCGCCGAGCTCGTGGCCGTCGCTCACCACTCCCGTGCCCAGCGACGATGCCCTCACCTCCAAAAAGGGTAAAGATGGGGCGAGCGTCCTCGCGGAGTGGCACGAACGGGATCTCATATTCGGCGGCATCCCATCCGACGGATCGGACGGCAAGAAGTCGTCGTCCTCCCCCTTCTTTTCGCAATTCGGGTCGTCGAACGCCGACCAGACGATTAACCGCCGTAACGCGACCCTTGTCGTTCCTATCGAGAGGTCGGTATGGAACAACCAGACGGGGGTGTACGCCCACGTCCGGCTTGCCAGGCGACGCACGTCCGGGGCCGTTTCGCCGACGGACGTTCTGGTGAAGAGGATGTCGCTGACGCGATACCGCAAGAGGAAACGCAATCGCGACGTGAAGAGCCTGCTCGATTCGCCGCCCGATGCGGACGACGGTAACGATGGCGATCGTAAGACGCACGACGACTCGGTCCTCACCCTGGCGTCGTTGAACAGAACTCACGATCAGGTCCTCCTGTACATGAAGCCGAGCCTGACGCTGCAGATAATCGATTTCGGTAACATCGACTTCCCCAACAGGGCTAGCATACCCCGTCAGTTCGCGGATCACATGGATTGGTACGAAGGCGATCCCGTGAGGGATTGGTACTATCCGATACTTTACCAGTCGGAATTCTGGGTAACGAGCGCTAGTCTGAGGGAGGTGAACGGTACGATGAAGGGGACGAAATTGGACATTAACATCGAGCCCGTGGCGGTGAGTTTTGAGCGCGCCTTTGTTATCATTACTCGTGCTTCGCAAGGGGTACGCCGCACCTNCGAATCCCTATCTCTTGGCCGTTATGGCGATAGTCTCAATATTACACACAGTGTTCGACATCCTAGCGTTCAAGAACGACATCAGCTTCTTCAAGAACAAGAAGTCGATGGAGGGCATAAGCCTTCGCTCTATGATCGTCAACGCCGGTTTCAGCCTGGTCATCCTGCTCTACCTTGCCGACAACGACACCAGCTACATGGTGCTGATGTCCAACGGTGTGGGATTGGCGATCGAGGCGTGGAAGATATCCAAGGCCGTCACAGTCAGCTTCGAGGGGGGTAGGATAGAGTGGGTCGAGGCATCGTCGTACAAGAAGTCCAAAACGAAGGAGTACGACGAGATTGCCACCTCCCACCTCCTCTTCGTGACTATGCCCCTCGTCGCCGGGTACGGCATGTACTCCCTGTTCTACCAGCAGCACAAGGGGTGGTACTCGTGGATCCTCACCACCCTCGTGGGGTTCATATACATGTTCGGTTTCGTTATGATGACGCCCCAACTATTCATCAACTACAAGCTCCAGAGCGTTGCCCACCTCAACTGGCGTACCATGTCGTACAAGAGCATAAACACTTTCATCGACGACCTCTTCGCGTTCGTTATCAAGATGCCCATCATGCACAGGCTAGCGTGCCTCCGCGACGATCTTATATTCTTCGTGTACCTCTTCCAACGGTACAAGTACAGGGTCGACTACACTCGCGTAAACGAATTCGGTCAGTGCGCACATCCAGATGCTGAGATGTTGGCTGAGATCGAGAGGGAGCGAGAGATCGCCGCCGCCGCCAACGACGATAAGACTGAAAGGTCTGGAAATACAACGGTCTCGAAGAGGAGGGGTGCCAGGGAGAAAAAGGACTGAGAATTGTCTTTAACTGAGGAGGATAAGACTCATACTCCCTGTTTCTTCCAAACTATGTATTTATGCTGGAGCACATCGTCCAATCACGAATAAAGGCATGACAGAATTTCTAAGACAGCACCATAAAATAGACACATTCAATCTGTATAATCCCGTTTGGGACGAGCGTACCACACTGAGCTCTCAGCATGAGCACGTACTGTGCAAGCATCATGAGTGACATCAAGCACTGTGTGAGACAGGAGGGAAGTCCACTCCACCTCCTTCCATTATGGAAACGCTGTGCAGCAGTAGCAATGGCTTAGGTTTTCCCATCACGGAGCCTACAAGATAGACGTTTTAACTTTTGTCATGTTATTATCTGTACACTCTGGGGGTATTTTTTTACTACACATAACTCTAAAACTTGAGCAGTTCCCACCCTTCAAGTCAGCTATTGGCTATCACTGTCAACACAGACACAACAATGCTCTTAATTACAAAATGCCTTGAGCATCATAGATGGAAGTGACTATTACCTTGCTTGCCGCTTGTAACATCTTACTCCTCTTGTGAAGAATCCGAATCTTCACTTGATGCAGCGGAAATTGCGGCATCGATTTCTTCTTCATCAACTTCAGCCTCATCAGGCGTCTCGAATCCCGCATCAACAGCATCCGCCTTCTCCTTGGACTCGGCACAGACAACACCAATGTTGTCAGACTCCTCTTCTTCATCAGTTTCGTCCTCGTCTTCATCGTCATCTTCTCCAGCATCCTGGCTGCTTGTAACACCAGAGGCGACCCGCATGGCTTCCCTGATTGCGTTGGCAGCCTCAGTTATGGCGGCATCATCAAGATCTCCTTTGGGCTCCGCGTCCTCTGTGACTTGATGTTCTGCATCAGATGTCTTGCTCCTGAATTCAGCCATCTTAAGGCGCATGGCCTCCAGCTTCTCCTCCTTGACCAGTTCACACTTGTCCTCACTGACAGTGCGCTTCAAAAATCCTAATTCGCCATTGAGCATGAAGTCCATGAACTCGCGCTGCTTGCTCACACTCTCAATGACGGTATCGCGCTCTTCCGTGGCCTTCTGCATTTCAATCTCCTGGGTCTTGACCGCCTCCAGCACTCTCTCGCGGTCGGACATGGTCCTCTCCGCATCTTCGGCCTGTCGCATGAGGATACTGACGATCTGTTCACGCTCCTTGGCGGCGTCCTCAAGCAGATTTTCCTGGCGTGTTGTGTCGGCAATGATGGTCTGATGGACATGGGCGCATGCCGCCATGGTCTTCTCGTGCTTGGATGCAGCCTCAACAATGCTTTCTTGCTCAGCTGCCATGGCATCAAGGGCCGTGGCGACATTTCCGAGCTTACTCTCGAGCTCGTTGACGTGCGATTGTAGCTTTTTGTTCTCGGTCGCGAGGGATTCAACCTGGCGTTGGTAGGCAACAACACTCTCGGACGACGAGCTCGCGCTAGATGCCAGTTGGGAAGCAAGCATGGAAACTTGACTTGCCAACGATTGTTCGGTCTCAATCTTCTTCCTGAGCTGCGCCTCAAGGATGGCGGCGTTGGCCTGGGCCGCGGCGCATTCCCTCTCACTTGTCTCAACGCGTTCTTCCAAATAGAATCGCTCCTTATTGGTCAACTTGTAACTCTTGAGCTCAGCTGCCTTCTTGTCTGTGAGTGCCAAATTGAGTTCGGCCATCTGCGCCTCGACAATCGTCGCCTGTTCTGCCGCCTCCTCGTCCTTCTTCAACAACTCCAATTGCTTGATTTCAATTTCGGTCTTTGCCTCCTCGAGCGCAGCAGTCGTTGCCTTTACCTGCTGGTCAAGGTTAGCGATCTTAGTGGCGAGGAAGCGCTCGGTATCAGACCGAGAGGCGAGTTGCGCCTCGAGGGCATTGACGTGATCCACAAGCACCTGGGACGTTTCTTGAGTCTTGGTGAGCTCCGCCTCGAGTTCGCTGATACGGTCGTTGCCTGTTGCCATGGAAGAAGCAGTGGGAGGTGCCATGTTCGTCCACATCATCGTAGGAGACGTCGCATTCGTCATGACAGCCGCCTGGTAGCTTTGGTAGGCGTCTGGCATGGAGGGCATGACGCTCAACGAGTTGCCATCCTTGGCCGCACTCGCGACGGCATAGTAGGCGGGTCCTTTCTCTAGGGCGCGAATGTACATATCGCGGTTGGCATGGGTGGACTGCTGGGCCAAGACCATGGGCGTGCGTCCCTTGCGATCCTGGACGTCGATACTCTGGGGGTATGCCATGAGGAGGAGGCTGACGACATCTTCGTCACACCCGTTGCGGAAGGCCAGGTGTAGAGGGAGCATGCCTTGATCGTCCTTGCACGCCGCTCCCTGCGAGAAGGCGTTGAGAAGCGCAGAGATGGCGCGATCCGGGGCGCGGAAGATGATCGCGGCGTGGAGCGGCAATAAACGCCACCTCAACTTGCCATCGCCCTCCTTGCGCGAGACCCAGGTGGATGCCTCCTGGGAGACAATGGCAGCGCGCTCCACGGCCGCCTCCCAATCCTTGCGCTGTACGGCGAGGTACAGGTCCGTGGGGTTGGTATCGTAGTCGCACTCGAATGTGGTGCGGCGAGGACTTGCGGGCTGCTGGTAAGCGGCGAAGCTGACGGCCGATCCACCAGGCGAGACCTGACCCGAGCGCAGACCGCTCGCCGAGAATCTATCGTCACGTCCGTCGGTGTAGCCTACGGTGTTCAAGGCCATCATGGACATGGGTGACACGCCGCCCCGGCCGCTCATTTGCTGCAAAACCTGCTGCTGTTGGCGCTGCAACGTTTGAAGGTGGGCGAGCTGCTGCTTCCGGGAGGCCAGCATGGCGTTCGCCGAGTCGGGGGACGAAGGGAAGAAGGCAGGGCTGGACATTGCTTCAATTGTCTCTTCTGCGGTTGGAGAGATACTTTCGATACGCATCGATTATTTATTTGTGTAAGGCGGTAATTGGACTTTCGGAAGGTTGTGTGCGTGGCTTGTTCGCCAAGAGGTTGCCTGAGGAGTTATTTTTATGGGATGGTTGACACATCCGAGAGACCCAAGATAGAAATTCATGCCAAGTTCTACTTAAAAACGGTCGGCGAGAAACCTAACGGTAAGCACGAGAAATCTTGGCACTAACAACCTTCATGACTGTAGATCATAATGAGTCGCCAAAGCCTCAACATATGGTTAAAATAGCATTTTTTAGGGATTTCTGATAATCAACCCGTCTGATATCCGTTAAATGTCTGTAACGATCGTCTTTCCGTCCGGTAGGATGAATGGACTTTCTTGAATCTTGCGGTCCATCTGAAGAATCCGAAAAAAGAGCCGGCCAAGGAGAAGCCCCAAGCTTCGTTTTCGCCGCCTGGAACATCGCCATTTCTTCTCATGCCCACAAGAGTCACCCAAATCTCTGAGCCTCAACAATGCTGGTTTGTCCGTCAAACCAATGAACACATACCACTTGTTCTTCTCCGCCGCCGCGCCGTAGAGCCGTTGTGAGTCGTCGCCGTCGAGTCGTCGCTCGAGCCGTCACCGCCGCCGTCGCGTGGCGGTTGCCAACGAGTCGTCGGTCGCCGTCGCCGTAGAGCCGTCAACGAGTCGTCGGTCACCGTCGAGTCGTCGCCGTCGCCGTCGCCGTCGCCGTCGCCGTCGAGTCGCCGCTCGAGCCGTAAAGCCGTCGCCGTCGAGTCGTCGCTTTCGAGTCGTCGGTCGCCGTCGCTGTAGAGACGTAGACGAGTCGTTGGTCGCTGTCGCCGTAGAGCCCCGTCGAACGAGTTGTCGGTCGCCGTCGCCGTAGAGCCCCGTCAACGAGTTGTCGGTCGCGGTCACCATAGAGCTGTCGACAAGTCGTCGGTCGCCGCCGTCGCACTCAGATTTGGGGTCAGGAGATTGGGGTGGGGGCGTTCGAACAAGTCTGATATCTTCAACAGATCAACACCGTCCTATTACCCACGCACAGCCGACAGCCGAGAGCTCACCTGAACTCAACTTTGCAATGACGGATGCGCTATCATCAACAGAAGATAAAATTGAAGAGACTGCACAGCATAATGATGTGGACAACTACAACGATAGTCTAGAAGCGCAGCAACAGTTCGCCCAAGGTGACAAGGTCCAACAGCGCTGCTGCAATTTTAAGTCGTTTTGCCTCATCGGAATCAGTTCTATTACCTTGGCCCTTTTCCTCTTCGCTTCAATTGTACAGTACAATGATCCCGACAGCACGAAATGGGCCATCTATTATGGTCTTCAGGCGGCTATTCCACTATTATTTGTATTGCATTTCTTCACGTGGATTAGTACCACTGCCGTGGTCTTATGTGCCGTATCACTCGGAATGATTATTTGGTCCATTGTCATGATTGTACTTATATCGATTGAATTGAAGAATCTGTTGGGGGGGGAGGGATATCAACGAGAGGAGTTTGTCAATGAATTATCAGGCGTTTCGCTCGGAATAGTTTCTGCATTGTATCATGTAATTGTCACCCGCTTCTGTGTTAGGGGACAGGAAGAGAGACAAGAAGCAAGAGTGGATAGGTGATATGAGGGGTTATCGACATAGGAGACATCAAAAGAGCTGGAAGAGAGTGGTTCTTCCAACATTTGTAACTCAGTACTGTCAGGGTAGGTGTTGTATAAAATTGTGAAAGAGAATGTCCATGTGATGTGGGGATTTTTGATTGGATATATAAGACGCAATACAATGCTTTATCGGAGATGTGGACTCTTGTTCTAACATGATTAATTGTCCTTCTTTTCCTGCGTGTAGAATCATCTATTCTCGTAAAGCAGTCACCACTATCGTGCTAGATCCCAGACACATTACTAATTACGTTAACTAGGAAATTGTGTGATAGTTGTTGCACGCCGTGTAGTTGCGAAGAATCTTCTTGCCTCCAAGACTTGCGTTGCAGGTGTCATGACCACGAATCCATCATGTGAATCCATGTCAGACCCAGCCACTGATGCTTTGATCACCATGGTGGAAAATTGCTTTCGTCACCTCACTGTCACTGACGCTGTGGCGCAGTGGTAGGAGTGTTGGATATTTCGAAATGCTTAAATGATGCAATCTCTAAGCTTAAGCAAAGTAAAGAGAAATGTAGCATGCAGCAGAGGACGCCTTGAATGCAACATTCGCTGGAGCTGGTGGCGCACAAGCAGCAGCATAGACGGTTGTTATGGCCGTTTATGTCTCAAGCGTTTGGTGGTCAATCCTCGCTAACCATTCGTACTGTCTTGGAACCGTCAACCATTGTTTCCTGGTCGACAACGATCCAGGAGACAGGGCATAAGATGGCAGAAGCCCGAAAGGCTGATGGCCGGTTGGTTGGCATGTTTGGTTTCAAAGACATGATGTCGCGAGCTGTAGTCAAAGAGTTGCCCTTAGATTTCACACCAGTGTCAACTGTGATGACGCCGAATCCGGAGTCAGTATCTCCTGCCACTACTGTGCTGGAGGCGTTAGAAATCATGCACGACAACAAGTTCTTGACTCTCCCTGTGTTTGAGTCCAATGTTATTGTTGTCATAGGGGTAGTTGATGTGATGGATTGTGTGTATTGGTCAGGGGGCGCTGATGGGTTGTGTTTGTACAAGCGGTGAACTGTGATGATCTGTCTGACGCTGGATCAGTGTGCAGCAACCGTAGTGGAAGTGTGAATCGATCTGTCAAAACATCCAGGAGCACCCGTAAGAATTATACACCCGTATCAAAGCTTCGACCTAAGGCACCCATGATATCTACCTCCGACGACACGGTGCTTTCCGTTGTAAGATGTTTGCAATCAAAAGGGTTGCTGCCGCCATCATCACTAACAGTTCTGGCGAGGAATTAGCGGGAATCATCACGTGTGATACATCCTTAATTAAGATTTCCTGATCTAGCACACACCCATACATGGATTATTACTCTAAGCACATTTCCAATCGAGCCACATGAATTCTACGCACACTGGCCGGATACAGAGGCCTGGTGTGACGCATATTTCCTCAGCTCGCATTTATAACTAATTTCAACTTCTCCACACCAACAATTTGGTCGTTTGGAAGTGACCCACAATACTTTCCATCGTTCATACCTTTACCTTAATTCTTTCTCGGCTTGCGCGTCACGGGCTTGGCCGTTGTTGGTGAAGTCGTAGGCTTGCGCGTCGTTGGCTTTCGTGTCGTGGGCTTGGAGGTTGTTGGCTTCTGTGTCGTAGGTCCTTTTGTGGGACTCAATGTTTGCAAATCCAAATCAAATGACCCGCGTCCCTTATGATATCCAAAAGTATTTTCGTGTCCATATGCAAAAACAAACGAATTGACAACTCCACCAACAATATCAAGGTCAGATGCGCTGGGTCCATTCATCAGCATGACAAATTCCATGGTGGTAGTGGAAATGGTTTGAGAGAAGGTCGAGCTGATAAGTGTGCTCTGGGACATTGGGATGATGTCTCCATTGATTCTTCCTGAAATTGAATACTTCAAGACACTGCCGCCACCATCTCCAGGTTTGTAAATCACAGGCTGGAAAAGCAGAGCGACAGGAAATTGATCAATCAAACTACAAATGATTAAAAGTTTGCAAAGATGATTCCTTACCTGGCTGCTGACCATTGCATCTCCGCGACCTACTCCGATCCATGCATTACCCACATAGGAAAGGCGGGCACAAAAGATCCCTATAAAGAATGTGCACAGGTATAATTGTAAGTCTCAAATAGGTATGTGCAAATGCTGTCAAGAAAGGGGCAGCAACGTATCATACCATTGTGAGGCGCCTCTTCGCGAACTATAGAATAATCAAGCGTGAGGACATCACTACTTGAAAGTACCTTTGTGTGTTCATAAGAGGGTGGGCAGGTCACACCAACAGAAATGGGTGAGAATGTAGGTGGTTTGGTCGGACTCATTGTTGGAGATGTGGGGGAACCTGTTGGATATATGGTGGGTTGAGGTAACACGTTTGTCCCTCTTATCAAATACATTTCGCTAGTACTGGTCCCAACGAAGATGCGTCCTTCGCCATCTTCCTGCATGCAAGATGTATGGCGAATATTTGAGAGTCACGACGGAGAAAGAATGAATATTGGGAACGTCTTGCTTACCCCAAAAGTAGTCGGATTCACGTCTACTGAAAGTCTAGTTAGCGATACACTGCACACCACAAGACTTAGATATTGGCCAAATTAAACAAGACCATACAACGCCCCACAAAACGCACCTGCTCCACACTCCATTTGAGCTTTTAGCCATCCACATGTTTCTGCTTAAATAGTCATGTGGCAATGCAAACCAAAGCAAAGTCAAAGTGAGCAAAAAATGCAAGGCAAAGTTTCAATTTTTTGCAAAGGCGAGCTGAACATACCGCATAAAAATATCCTCCCATCAAATCAGGGTAGTCAGTACCGCGGTAAACATATCTGCGAACAAGGAAAGTCATTGATTGATCGATTTTAGATCGCACCCCACTTCAAGAAAGGCAGATTCATTGTCAAAGGATTCGGTCACATACCCTCCGATGATGCAATTCCCGGTGCTAGCAGAGTAGGTGGCAGAGTGGAAGTATTCTATGATAGGACTTTCAAATTGACCATTTGTATTGCTGCATGTTCCAGTAGTAGGGAGAGGGCACTGAGTTCGTGCATCTTCAATTGGGGAGTTGAGAGACCAGTTTGAGATATATAATGAAGCAAAGCTCGATGAACACACAAACATGTCGGAGAATAAACTCAACTATTCAGTGTACCCTCACAGCTACACCAGCCGTAATTCTCCCCGCCAGAGCTGACCGCTGGCTGAAAGTGAACCTATCCAAGAGAGAAATGTGTGTGGAAATTAGTGGTTATCTCAGCCAGAGCAAATAAGGCCATAGAGAACAGCACATCATGTTGCTCACCCATTCACGCGAACCTTGTCTGTCAAAGAATATGTATGTGAGAGTGAATTTGTCAACGTGTAAGCGAGAGCGCAAAGACGGTAGGTAGAGGAGTATGCATCCTATTAGCTCACCCCACATCAGCAATAAACATATCCCCCGTCGCCCTATCAAAACTAAAGCGCCACGGGTTGCGCAATCCAATTGCCCAGATTTCTTTCGGGGTTGTTCCGTCGATACTACCGAAGCACGTGGCATTTAGCACACAAGGGTTGTCAGGAGGGGATGCCCAGTTGCTAGAAACATTCACGCGTAGCATCTTTCCCATATCTGACTTGTTCGCGTTGAATCAAAAATTAGGGATATTCATAAAAAACGAATTGAATCGTGATTGTGAAAGAGAACGGAGTACTCACAACAATTCTTGCTGCCGCAGGTGTTAACATTTTGGCTTGAGCCCAGAGGGTCGTTAGAACTGCCACCATCTCCCATACCAATATAGAGGTATCCATCAGGCCCAAACTGAATCGCCCCTCCATTATGATTAGTGTATGGCTGATCAATAGTTTTAAGGACAGTCCTACTGGTCGTAACGTTGCTTGAGGATGGGGATACAAGATGCCTTGCAATTACGGTACGACCGCTTGTTTTTTCGCTGTAGTTTACAAAGAAGTATCCATTATTGACAAAATTTGGATGAAATGCGAGTCCAAGTAGCCCCTGTTCACCACTATCCTGGACGAGAGAGGTAATGTCAAGAAAGGGCGTGGAAAGCACTTGTGGTAGATTGAGTACCCCGTTTGGAAATGTTACTATTCGAATAAGCCCCTATTCAATGAAACAAATACGTACGTCAATACTTCGAATGAAGAACACAAAATAAAAATAAAGGGGTCGAGCGCTAAAATCGTGTATCCCTCCCCATCGCTATAAGAAATAGCCCAGAATAAATACACACTAGACAATTCAAGGATAACAGTTAACACTCACATCTTTCGTGACTACAAAGAGCCTACCACTGTCATCCCCCGCATGATGAATGCCCGTGATTGCCGCACTGCCAAAGTCGTGCTTTAAATCGTATTGCACCTGTTGTGCATCGGCCACGCCGATACTGATGAGATTGCGACATAGCGGAGCCACTGCAAGTGCTGCAAACGCGCGGAAAACCACCTTGGAGAGGGCCATCATAATATTATTGTCTATGTACGTATGGCATACTTATTGGCGTCCCGTGTACAATATTAACGTAGGAATTAGTATGATTTCGCCTATCCACCTTGATTCGCGAGACCGACAACGCGCGCATGGCCTCTCTAATTTTCGCCACGATGGGACGCTTGGAAGGCATATTCAACCTTCAACCGTATCTTCTCGTCAATCAACATCTCATTCACATATTCTTTCATGTTTTTTTCTCCTGGATTCTTGCAGACTGACTCGGTGAAACACTCAACGTCTTCATCATTCATTATCTCTGGCTTGCCAACAAAACGCCATGGCTTGTTAAAATCAAACATCCTTCCTTTCTTGTGATCTGTGATGAGCATACACTGCCCTTAGTGATCACTTGATGTACTGGTATTCGGGAGACATCATCTTATTAATCATTCCACGGCGTTCTCCTGATCCCTTTGGATAACATTTGATTATGC
>JALLOS010000548.1:0-11707 GCA_036939435.1 Stephanodiscus minutulus
AACCGACCGCACACAAAAATCAGACAGAGTGAGGTTAAAAGTCACACCTCACAGATGCCATCCAGAAAAGCGTACGGTTGGTGAGCGTGCGGTCGGAAAACAGGCCCGTAAATACAGTATAATAGCAATTAAGGTTAAGGTTAATACAATCCAACGAGGGTTTCTGATCTCGGGCTCAGCTTGGGAGATGAGGTAGTTGCGGAAAGAAGCAATCAAACTTGAATTCGGCAAGCGAGGTGAGAGGGCTGAGTGTCAAGGTCAAGTTGCATGTCGGCATTTTCTGGTGTACACCAGCAGAATTCCGCTGGTGCATGTATTTTGCTGGTGCACTTTTTACCTCAAAATCTGCACCAGCAAAATTTAAGATAAAAAATCTGCAGATTTCCTCAGTGCGCCTTTGGCCTTTACTGGTCACACTTGAATTTGGAATTGGAGTTATGAGAAAAACAAGCAAGCACTACAACATAGGTAACAGACACTTTTAATCACATATTGTGTATTTTACGTATTACCATGTGAAAGAGCGAGGATATTATCGCAAGCAATAATATTCCAAACTAGAATGAAACGTCATAGGTCTGTCTTGTTAAAGATTACAGCCCTAGGTCCTTGTGCTGCATGCAGTGACCATTTTCTGGTTCAGTCGAACAGTTTGGCTGGCTTTAATTGGGGCTTTGGCCCTGGAATCTGGTTGTTGACTTGGGGCTTACGCACTCCGAATCTTGATTAGATTGGGGATCCAGTGGGGTGGCTTTAATTGGGGCTTCGGCTCCGAATAAGGGTGTTGGCTTTAGCCGTGTTGGCTCCGAATCTGGATTTGGTTGGGGTTCCCGTGATTGATTGATTTAATTGATTGATTTATCATTAGGGTGGCTTTAATTGGTGCTTCGGCTCCGAATAAGGGTGTTGAGGACTTGAGGCTTCGGCTCCGAAATCTGGGTGTCGACTTGGGGTGTACACTCTGAATCTGGATTTGATTTTTCACCGTGCTGGTCGTTGTCATCAAAGAATTCTTATCAAAAAATGGCTGAACAATGTAAATGTGACGACTTGTGAGGAGATGAAGAATGCAGCGGAGGAGGGAAATTTTGTCCTGTACAACGCCTATTGTCAACGAGATCCAAATCACAGCAAATTTGCCACAGAGCATTATTACCGTAGTAAAGGAACCAATGAAAATAGACGATGAGATAATTCACACGGATAAAGAGGAAAGCGTGGCTTTGGTTTCTGTTTTGCCTTTTGTGGATGTAGAGCTGCGGCTTGACTACCCTGTTGTGGGGGCGATTCAGAGAGAGAAGTGGTTTCACCCCCTTTCCTACAATGGCGTGGGTGTGTCACTCGTAAAGAGGGCGAGTCTGCGATGTTTGAGGTGCACTTTTTCTTTCCTGTGGATGCGGGTGCAGATGATGGAACAATCTGTTTTCCTGATGGCGACGCGTGAAGGCATTGTGTCCAGTTGTTAGGGGAGGACAAGCACCACAATAGAATGCTGACAAAGTAGGCTATATTTGAACGGCATGATCAGTTGAGCCCTAATGACTTTTCATCGTCAAGTATTGAATTCAGACATGGAGATGACGAACTGCGTTTTCCTGCAGCCAGCTCCCCATTCCAGGACCAGGAATGGCTGACTACACATCCAAAGTATGTATGAAATATGTTTTGAGGTAACTGGGGGAGATCTTCTTTGATTACCATTAAATACTGTCTCGAGGAAGGGCAGGTGAGAATCGGAAAGAAATGTCGGACCGTCATGGTTACAGTCTCTTTCCATATTGACAAAGTGCGGAACAGGCTATCACTTATTTAGCTTTAGATATTTTGATGGTCGTCGCGACACCCTGTTTCATCTTATCCCCTTAGCTCCGAGTTCGGACCATGCATGCGGTCTCAATGTTTCATGCAAACATAGCTTTTGTGTGTTTGTTCCCTCCCGTAATATTGGGGAAATGGCAGGGCCCATTCATCTCCCACGCCTAAGAAGTATCCCTCCAAACTTGCACAATATATTCCATATTGCACTGGTCATTGGATCGAACATCCAGAGGATCCGCGGGGGAAGCTCCAGCAGTCTTCGCTCTCTATAACTTTCACCATCTATTTTTATTATTTGTTCTTCACGCAACAGCACGCCGTTCGTACGCCGTCGCCGATTGTCTATTTGCCGACTTCACGCGCTTGTACCCCTCCCTCCGACGTCGTTCCCTCCTGAGCGCGACCGGCGCCAAAAGGATCATCGCCGCCATGACGCACACGATCATCATGCCCGTCCCCGCACCCCCCCCCCTCAGGCTCGGCCAGCTGAAACCCAAGTCGGACAGCGTGTCCGGGGGATCCCACACGATGTCGTCGTACCCCGTCGGGTTCAGGCAGTGCGGTCCGGTCCAATTGCCGAGACACCGGCAGGTTTGTTCGCCGGCGTGGCACGCGCCCCTGGATTCGCCGCCGCAGGATTCCGGCACGGCCGCGCCGGCGGGCGCGGTCGGGGTGCACGCGCCTCCGCCGTTCTGGATCGGTTTCAGGGGATGCACCTGGGGGATTATTTTCGTGAGAACGACGGCGCCCATTCGTTCGATATATTTTGAGGAAAAGCCTATAAAGCAATGAAGAGTTTAACTCACATCCGTCTCGAGCTTGTACCTCTTCTCGTGCCCCTTAATGAACGTCCTCGTCGGACGTTCCGGAGTCGAGCATCCGACCTTCTGTTTCGGATCCTTCGTATCCTGGTACACGCGGACCCAGTTGATCTTGTACTCGACCGGGGCGTTCAGTACCATCTGGCAGAAACCTTCCGAAAACCCGCACGTCTCCTGGAAGCCCCCGCGGCAGTCGTACGTCTTGCACGGACACATGGCCGGACACTGTTTCGGGAATCCTAGGACATGACAAAAAAAACCGAGGTCGGATATATCGCACCACCGCGGAATGATATTGAGAAACAGCACCAAGTTGGCACGAGGGGAAAGCATGTGAGACTAAATCGGGCTGGAGAAACGTCGGTTGGGCATCACACCCCGAGCAAATCCATTCTATGAACCAACGGCGACCTCCCCATTGACTCTCTCTCACTGCCCCTCTCTCTCTCTCTCTCTCTCTCTCTCTCTCTCTCTCAACAATACGCCCAAACCGTAATATCAAAGACAACACAAAAAAATGCAGAGAAACGAATCATCTCGTCATCGGGGCGTGTCGGGCGCTACCTACTCACCCCACTGGGAGCTCACGGCGGTATTTAGGAGCATGTACATCGGCTCGCTGCTTATCTCTCCTCCGGTCCCGCTGTCGTGCAACCCCCTACCGTCCACCTCCATCACGAATCGATCGTCGATGAACCACCGTAGGTACCCGTATTTCCTCTCCTCGCCCCCCGTCGATCCCCCCCCCCCCCCCTCGCCGCCGCCACCGCCGTCACCGCCGACCACGTCGGGCAATTCCCACTCGACGCGGTACCTGTGCATCCCCCCGAAGTGACTCGAGTTGAGCTGCCTGTTGAAACTTATCGCGTCGCTCCAGTAATCCTGACTCGCGGGATCGGTGTCGTCGTTGAAGTGGTTGTAGCTGCCGTAGAACGCGATGTTCAGGGTCGCGCCCTCCCCCCATCGCAATCCGTCGTACCACCCCCCCGGACCGGGGTACCACCCCTCCCCCGGACGGGGGAGTCGGCCGGGCGCGACCTGGTACGAGTGGGACGCGAACGGCTGCCCCACGGGCATGCGCGCGAAATCGCCCGATCCGGCAGCGACGTTCCCCGCCTGCACCTCGAAGACGTCGATCTCGGGCGCGCCCCGCCCGACCCCCCTCTCCATCCCGTAGTGCACCGCCCTGTCGCAGGCGTTGACCATCTGCGCCGTCCGTCCCTTCTCGGTGCACCGCGTCGACGCCCACGGCCACACGTGCTCGGACGACCCGACGTACGTGTGCCGCGCTAGGTTGCCGAGCATCCAGAACGCCGGCCACAGGCCGCCCACGTCGTGCCGCCCCGGGAGGGACATCTCCGCCTCGAGTATCCCCCCGGCGAAGCAGAATTTGTCCCAGGATTGGAGCATGGCGCTCCTGAAGTGCTTCGTCACCCGTTCGTTCTCCCGCGTGACGTCGTTGAACCCCACGACGTCCGTGTCCGCGCTCTCGGTCGTGATTACGAGATTCCCGCCCGAGTCGGTCCTCGCGTTCCGCGGCGAGTAGTAATGCTGGGCGTCGTTGGTGTAGTCGTTCTTGTCGAGGGCCGTCCAACGCGGATCCGATCCGTCCTCGAAGGTGCGGTGGGGGGCGTTGAACTCGTCGGAGAAGACGAGGTCGTAGGTCCGGACGGCCGGGTCGGGGGGGGGGGGGGCGCCGCCGCCAGCGCCTCCCCTCCCGTCCTCCGTGCCTCCGGCCTCCGCGCCTTTGTCGGCCTCCGCGCCGTCGGCGGCGGCGCCGGCCGACGTGGACGACGTCGACGTCTCGGCCTCGTCGACGTCGGACTCGGCGGCGGGGGGGGGGGGGGGGGGGGGGGGAGTCGGATCGACGCGCGTTCCCGGGGCGGCGGGGCTCGTCGTCGTCGTCGGGTCGGACGTCGCGACGGCGGCGGCGGCGGCGGCAGTACTGCCACCGCCGGCCTTCTTGATCTTCTTCTCCCTCGCGGTGGTGGCGGTCGAGGTGGAGGCGGCCCCGCCCGCGGTGGCATCGACGGTCGGACCGGTCTTGGCGGCGGCGGGGGGCGGGATGATGTACTGCGCCACCCCCAAAGGGATGGTCGTGCGCGCGTCGGGGGGGGTGTCCTCGTCGATCCAGCCGGCTTGGACGCACGTCGTCGTCGTTCGCGGATGCGACGACGCGAGGAGGAGTGCGACGACGACGACGACGAGCCGGACGACGGGGGGGGGCGGGAGGGACGACGTCATGGTGGGCATGGCGTGTCCGATGTATCGACTTCTATTCCCCCCCCCGTCTTCGGCGACACCGCGCTCTGCCTGTCCTAGTATAGCACTTATTATGCCAGGGCGATGGGGAGCAAGCACGCCTGCGATCGCATGATGTTGTGGAAGGTCTGCATGCAACGCGGGTTCATTGTCGTTTCGTCGTCGTGCGTTGTCTCGTCGTGCCCTCCGTCCTCCTTCCTCGCTGGTGGGCGGGGCGGGCGGCCGGCGGGGTGAATCTCTCTCTCGAGGGAGGGTGGCCGCAAGACGCCAATGACGTCACAGATAATATGTTGTGATGTGGTTCCAGCAATGACTGGGACGGGTTCCCACGTAGGTGGATTGCCCGATAAATCCGCAGGACTTGGCACTTACCCTTTATGATGGGAATTTTCCCTAAGGGTGGTAACTTCTTGTGCACATCTTAGAGTAAACTGAGTTTTCTTCTGAGTTTTCATATTAGTCCCCATGGCATTCCCGATATTCCTCTCCTTTTATGGCGGGGCCGGGTGTCTCCTCATCGGGGATGGAGAGGGGTGGTGAATTTTTCACCGTCTCTCGGTCGCCGCCCGCCACACCCGCCCCCTCCATTCAACGTCAACCACCAACAACACTAGACCCCCCCCCCACGGTACTATCTTTGGGTTCGATTTTATTATTTGGTGCCGCAATCGACGACACGGTCAAGAGGCGGAACCCAAGAGGCCCCCCAAGCTGCTGCTGGTGCAGATATCTGTTGTCGTCTCGGTTCACGCATCGATACCTTGTCGCGACTCAAAAAGTGTTAATTGTTTCATTTTTTTCATGAAATTGAACTATGAGCGATCCCTTCTGGTCGCCGTTTCCCCCGACCAAGTCGAGCTAGTGGTCCTTCAGAGGGATCCCAGCAGAGAGAGTCATTGAAGTTAATGCTACAACTCGCTACGCCAGGAGACTGGATAACTTGGGAGATGTTGGTGACACGAAAAAAAAGTTCAAGGCACTCATGTTGTGGGTGTCCATCCAGATAAACATCCTCTAAAATCATCTAGGCAACCCGCATTTTACATGCTGCCAAGTCATTTTACAAAAAGTTTCGTTACCTCCATGTCATCTCCCTCCTCGAAGAAGAGGAGAGCCAACACCGACATCGACCAATCTTCCTAGAGTTTAATTCGGTCAACAAGTGGCCGCATATTGAGTATGACTACCCTCACACACAGTCAGATCTGATGAAGGATTGAATGTCATGCATGGTTGCATGCCAATGCATGAACGCAAGAGCAGGAATCAAGAATGGAAAAAAAAGTGAGCTGAAATATATGGATAGCAAAATCAAATGCCGAGACACTGTCAACCAGGTCTTCATTGCTGAAGGATGTACAAAAGAACTCCATGGAGCCGGCGAGATCAAAAGCAAGATTATGACAATTGAGCCAGCTGTTATGACATCATTCCATCCAAGTGAGACTTTTCTCTCTAATAATTCCATTATAAAATCTATTAATTGTCATCAGGGTGACATACTGATTGTTGGTTGGAAGCAACTTTCCAGCGTGTAGAAGTGTGGATAACACAGCCACTGTTTCACGATGGTGGTTTTTTGACCTAGTTGTTAATGTTGCCATTGGTCAATTTGGTATTGGTGAATATTGCCTTGCACCAGCGAGCAATTTTGAGAATTGTCTATGGCAAGGGGGCCTTACTACAATATTGACTCTACAAACAGTGAAAAGCAGTGGCGTACTTGGAATAATGTTGTCTCTCATGTATCCACAATGGGTGCATTGGATTTTTTGTTCAAAGAGATTGGTATCACTTTGTTTGACAATGCACGTCCGGCTACTCCCATAACTCTGCGCAATAAGTTAAAGAAGGCCCATACCCATAGCAAGAGGGCTCAATTGCAGTCTGTTAAATCGAATGGGGATAAGAAAATGTTCGAAAGACATTTCCAGTTTGTCTAATGATGAGTAGCGGTATCAGTTGGCAAAGTTACCATAAGCAGGCATTGCAGCTATGCAAACCAACCCTCTGGCATTACACATGTGCAGTAGGTTGTCCTGAGCGGATATGATTGAACTAGCTTTCCAGAAGTGGGAAACTAGTAAGTAGATGGATAGCAGCATGTTTTGATAAAAAAATTATGAGAGAGTAAATGTGATTTCTAAACTAACGAAGACTCAAAGAAAGATGAGAGCCATGTGCGCATTGCGTAGGATTCTACATGATCCCATAGTGTTTGATACCTGTTGCTGATGGATGTGTTTCCATCAGTCTTGTGTGGCTATGCTCGCAGGAGAGTCTACATGCGTGGCTCACTGATGATGGGCCTCGTATGAGTTCTTATCTAGGTTCTACTATGTACACCATGATATCTTAGTAACTCGTAAGATACTAGTAACTCTTAAGATACTTCAATCGATGAGGTGGTGGATATTCTACGTAAGGACTTACCTATTATATGTGGCGTTACGTATGTAGATCTTCCAAGCCATCTCTAGTTTGATTGGCTGTGAGATCAGGTGACAAGGACTGGCCGTCGTCGCTTACTCCATTTTAGCTGGGATAACTTTCCCGCCAATACCATGGCCCATGACATAGGTAGGAAAAAAAGATTAATATTTGGGTTGGGGTTTATGTTTATTTAAGTGAGTCATAGATGCCACAGGATAACTCCAATAATACTTACACCATGAATGCCATGTGATCGCTGACATGTTCTGTCAGATTGATGGTCGTGATTTTTGCCACCGCTACATTTTTGGTTGAATGATGTTTTTGCCAACTCCTCTGTGGCAACGGCAGCATTTGCGCTTGTCGTTCACAGTGCATTGTTTGTTGCTACCTGTCGCCGTCGTTGCCCATTGCCATCATCTCCAACTTCTCATGCTTTTGTTCCTGTTGTTTGTTGATTGTTGTGAGGTAGTCGCCGCCGTTGATGGCATTGTCATTGTCACGACGAATGCGGTGTAGTTAATGATGCTGCTGCAGCCAAATATGATTGTGTCCATGCAGACAAACGGTTCAATTTGTCTATGTCGACAGCGCCTCCCCCTCCTCTTAGACAGAGGATCAAAGGCTTGCAGCAACGGACTTCACTTGTCAATGGGGTTGTGATGGTGGCTGGCAGTAACGACAATTTGTTGCGGTGGCGGGCGGCGGGCGGAGAAAAAGCAACACAATCATATAATTCATGGTGTCTTTTCAAAGGAAAAAGGCTTTTGGCGCACCCTGGACAAGAGGGGTGACCTGTAATAAAGAGTCATTTTTGTTTTTCCCAATTTAACAAGTCATGTTGCTACCTCATCATTGATACAAGCAATGAATAGACTCGAAGTGTTGCGGCTGCTTGACCCTGAGCAGCACCTGTTTTAGTCATAATAATATTATCAATCAGCTCTAAAATCGTCACCCTATCAGCAGATAAGAAAGAGAAAATGATCTATGATCAATCAATCAATCCTTACTTATTCAAGGGTATTCTATGATGAAGAAATCACAGATATTGTCTATGTTGAGATGAGTCCAAACTAGCAGAGCGTGAGTTGATCAATTGATTTATACTTGAAGGTAATATGGAGATTATGGCTATGGTAAGGGTGATGTTAATCAGCAGAGAGGTTTGGATCTCAAACCATTGTTCAAAGATCCAGATGGAGCGGCAGCTGTAGACATCACAGCGGTCATAGAACCCAACTATGAACTTGGAGCACCCCAATTATGGCCTCAAGTGAAGAAGGAAATAAAAGACTAGCAGCAAAACTCTGAGAACTGAGACAATCGAAGGTGGAAATAAAAGACTACCGCCAAAAATTTGAGAACTGAGGCAGTCTCTTCAATGGCGACAACGCCGATGTATGCAGCAACAGTCAGATCCGTGACGGTTTTTTTTCTGCCAACGAGTATCATGGCAAAAGTGATAACGATGATAATGATACTAATGATGAACGTGAGAGATAGCGTTTTCTGGACACTGGGGTTTGAATCGTAATTGGCCACGCAGGATTATAATCCGCACATGGATGCAAAAATTGAAATATCCAAAATAACGATCTTGAGACAGTGCAAGCAGGGATGGAAGGAGGTGATGTAAAAATCCACAAGGACAAGGCAGAAGAAGGCAATGTCCAATCCCATCCTGGCATATTCTTCTAAATGATGTGTTGTCCGCGGCGGCTCCCGCCTCGTCCGGGGATCGACATCGGTCACAAGGGGCACGGCAACGACAATAATGATGGGATTATCAGAAGTTTTGACGTCGCCCGTCAAATCCTTGGCTCGGGCCATAGTATGGTTCGAGTTCGTGATAAGGGTCCAAGGACTTGTGCGTTTTCTGGCAAATTAAACTCAAACTGTTGTGCGCACCCAACCCGGGCTGAAGGATACATGCACCTTGCAACCATTTACTATCTATGGAGTAGATTAGGGCAACCTATCCTTCATGCTGTGTTGATTTTTGAGGTGGTGTTCTCACCGTTCTTTTTGGGCGAAACGACAAATTTGTAGAGTTGTATACCGAGACAATATTTCCCATTTGTTCTACCCTGAGTACAACCGTAAAATAGAGGTCTCAAAAGTAAAAAATAGTACGTACTTACTTCTTATCTACTCTAAAGTCTAGCAAGAAGCGTGCCAGACGCGTCCGGTGACTCATTTTTAGAGCAACAACATGAGGGAGTTGGGCGAGTCCGTTGAATAGGAGGGGCAGATGATGCCCCCAGACCCCCCCCCGACCGCGAGAGGGGTAAAAAGACAACAATCAACTTGCGACGGGAGCGGCAAATGTGGGCGGTGGACATGAGCACGACGGCGGGCGACAACGATCAACAAGAGCGCGCGGCGGATGAGGGTAGTGGCAAAGAGGGTGAGGACGGCAAGGGCGATGGCAACGGGGATGATGGTGTTTTGTGGGCGACGTTGATGAGGATGAAGAAGAGGGTGGCTTTGGTGATGGCCATGGCAACAATGAGGACGAGGGCGACGAGGGCAAGCGACAGCGATAAGGGCGAGCGACGGCAACGAGGGTGGTGGCGACAGCAAAAATGTGGGCGATGGCAACGGCCACGAGGGTGGCGGATGACAAAGGGGTAAGGGAACGATGACCGACAACGATGACGACGATGACAACGACAACCATGATGATGACCATGACGACGACCATGACGACGATGATGATGAGGACGGCGGTAGCGTCGACAACGATGGTGACAGCGGCCGACAACGACGACAACGACGATGACAATGGCGATGATGACTGCAACAGCGAAAACGACGGCGACGGCGACGGCAATGGCAACGGTGACGGCAACGGCAACGGCGACGGCGAAGGCAGACGCCACGGCGATGGTGATGACAACGGTGACGGCGGTGACGAGGACAACACCAGCGACAGCGGTGACGGCGGCGGCGGCGGCAGCGACGACAACAACAGTGACGACGACAACGGCGGCGGCGGCAACAGCGACAGTGGCAGGCACAGACAACAATCAACTAAAAGCGGTGATGGCAATGGCGAATGGCGGTGGCGACGGAAACAGTGACGACGACGGCGAGCGGCGGCGGCGACAGCGGAGGGGTCACTCACGAAGCGGCCGGGGGGGACGCCGCGCCATTGTCTTGGCGGCGACTGCACGATGACGGAGATAGTGGCGACAAGGACGGCGGTGGTGACTGTGACTGCGGCGGCGACAACGACGGTGACATCGGCCGATGATGATGTCGACAACATCAAGGAAGATAACAACGAAGAGGAGGGAGGGAAATTCAGCCAGCGCCTCGATGGAATGAGGCATAACTCAATCCAGGCAAGGCAGTACGATTATTGCCAGTACTGCTACTATCAGTACATGAATGATGTTCCAGAGTCTAACCGGGAGGACTCTCCGGAGTTGAAACAGAACCGACAAGGTATACGGCGATGTTTGGAGTGTATTGTAAACCTTTGCCCACAATGTGATAACCTTTTCCATGGTGCAGATTTGTCCGCATACAGTAGCGTTTGAATGTAATAACATAAACTAGTGGTATATTGTTGTTATTTACCTCTACTAGGGGACAGCATACGGCAATCCCATGATGTGAGCCAATTGTGTGCCCCGATGAGTTTTTGTGGACTCTCCGTGCGGGATTCGCACAATTCGACGTTTCTCAGAAACACTCATACAACCCTACGTACGTACGTACGAACGAAAAGGTTATTAATTATTTTTAAAAACAGATGCTCACGACTCCCGAATACTCACTATAGTGAGTATTCGTTCCCCCGATAAAGAGATATGTTTTTACTTAGCCAAACCATAGAGGAAGAAATTTTGCCTACACCCCTATAATACCGACCGAAAAATACCAATACCGACTGTATCTGATACCGGGAAATACCGATACCAAAAAAATGACTGGAACCACCGTGGTATGCAACTCTACCAATCATGTTGGTTGTTGGTGTGTGCAGCGGCGCCGGGGGCGGGGAACCATGGCGGCCTAGGGCGACGGCGGCCGCCATGGTCGGGGTGTGTTTTCTTTAACTAGCTTACACCTAGCTAATCGCGTGTCGGTCTCCGCCTCAAAAACCGACAATGAACCAACTGCTGTCCGACCGATTAGCGATATCTCCTTATTGCCCAGAGTCTTTTGACGGAATCGTCAAAAATAAGTTGCCCGGAAAGCTGTTTTTTCTTCTTCGATCCATCAGAAGTTCCTCTGTAACGTACGTACGTGCTTTGTACACAGGGGCGTCGCAATATATCGCTAATCGGTCTGACAGCAGTTGGTTTTTTGTCGGTTTTTGAGTGGGCGGAGACCTGACACGCGATTAGCTTAGTTAATTA
>JALLOS010000549.1:0-11702 GCA_036939435.1 Stephanodiscus minutulus
CTAATTTTCTCAAAAATGAGATAGGCTTCTCCAACATTGGCGATTTCAAGAAAATTATGGAATCGCGCCAAAATCTTTTTTTGGTGCGCCCTCAGTATTGCCCCCCCCTTTTTCGCCCCCAATCCAGTGTTTCCGAACACTAAAAACTGATGAATCATCCTCCTCGTCCTCGCCTTCCACCCACCATCATTATTTGGGCCATCATCGCCGCGGCGACTATTCCCGGTGCCACGTCTCTGCTACTACTGAGTGACCTTCCGACGCCATCATTCATTATCGACACGCAAGCGCTCCGTCGTCATGTCCGCCCGCCGACGAGTGAAGATGGGCCAGATGCATCTACATTACCCTTCGTGCCCTCCATTCGGTGTACCGATAACGATTTGCTGCTGCGCCCATCGATGACCACGCGGCGTAGCAATTCAGACGAGAAGGATTTGATGGTGGATTGTGTATTCGAAGTCGTCGAAGGACAACCGGCCATAGGGTACGTCCATTCTGCGGTCGTTCGAGCGCGCGAGGAGGCCGTACCCGGAGAGGACGATCCGCTGTCTACCTTCCTCGCAGAAATCGACGCTGACCCAGCGCTTTGCTGCGGACGTGCGAAGCTCGTCCTTGGGTTAAACAATCATCACGTTGGGGGATACTACTGGGCTCGGAGTGCAGGCGCGGGAGCATCCATGGAGGCTCCCGGGGTCTCCTTTGGCAGCGGCAGCAGTACCATTGCATCAATCAAATCTGAACTAGGGTTTCTGCGCTGGATAAACGATGAGGGGCCCGAGGCATGCAATTCTAATGATGGCAAACGTTCAGAGTGGGTAAATTTTTTGAGGAGGGGTGATACTGTGCAATTAGTACCTGAAAATCCATATCATACGTTACTGCAGTTTAGGGAGCGATTTGGAAAACGTTTGACTGGCGAAACATATGTCGTTGAATCGTCGATACGCGTCTTTGGTATTAGTTCAAAAGGACGGCCCATGGGAAGTGAGCCAGAGGTAGTCTGCGAGTGGAGGTCTGCTTGAACTGCCCGTCGACAGAATGTGTCGAGAAGGAAAGTGTAATTGTTTAACGCTTGTGTGTCCAGTTAATTTACCACTTTCCTAACAGCAATTGAAACAATGAAATACACGACCTTTCTTCTCCGATAGCTCTTCTGTTTCTCTCTCGACTGGCTTACCAACTATCTTTGATTCATCTAATACATCCTCAACTTTATCTGTACTACCCACCTCGCCTTTTCCATAGTCTATTTCGCCTCGGCTGAGGGCCATCTCGAGAGCTTCAGATATTTTCCCGCCACTGTGAGAAAGCAGCATATCTACCGCTTTCTTTGCATTAGACTCAAACACGAATCCTTGATGTTCATGAGACAGCTTAAGCTATGGTTATGGCATCATGACAATATATTAAGATAATGTTAGAACCAAAACACGATCATCAGTGGTGCATGTTAGGTTGTGCACCACTTACCAAGAGATGCGGTGGCTTTTTATTCATGGGTTGAAAAAGACCCTTGCCAGAAGCGTTGTTGTCTCTGTTCACAAAGTCGCTATCATCGAGACAAATCTTGAAAAATAATCGGCTCTTCAATTCATTTATCAATGAGTCTTTCGGATAATCCCACAACTGCAAAGATTGTAACCTGATGGAATTGGCAAACCAAAAACCACATTCATGAGGGCTTCCATGGGGGGGGGGGGACGTAAGTGAGCACGATAATGAGCGAAACTTTACCTATCCAATTCAGATCGAATATCCACCCCCGTCTCTTCGTACAATTCCCTTCCAGCCCCGATTTTACATGCTTGCATCAGTATAGCAGGACCTTGACTACTGTCACCCGACGTATTTGACACGGCAACTGCGAAGTCCTCCTTATCGATGTGCCCTCCCGGCGCCTGAAAATGCGACCCTTTCTTCTTCTTTCGAGTACAGTGGAGGAGAAGAATTCCATAGAGTGGGTGTGTTGCAAATATAAAAGCTCGATAATCGTCTTTTATGTACGTCTCCACAATGTTTGTAATATCCAACTCGCCTTTTGCACCTTCTATTTCGCCTTGGTCTATAGCCAACTCAAGAGCTTTAGACACTTTTCCACCACTGTGATCTACCAGCATATCTACGGCTTTCATTGCATCGGGTTCAAACCTCCATCCTTGATGTTCATGAGACAACTTCAGCTGAGTTGATGGTACCACAACATTTATATGGATTGAGAAAACTGACAATTCGAGAACAGACGAAAACAACTATGGAACCCACCATGAGATGCGGTGGTAGATTATTCATCGACTGAAAAAGACCCAACCCAATTTTTGATTCAATGTCACCGACCGCAAAGTCACTATCCTTTAGACGAAGCTTGAAAAATAATCGAAACTTCAACACATTCATCAGTGAGTCTTTTGAAGTGTCCCACAACCGCGCTGGCTGCAACCTATGGATGATAACAGAAACATACAGTGTGACGGCGTCAATAAGGGGATGGCAGAAGTCGTATTGAGCAAGGTTCAGAACGAAACTTTACCTATCCAATTCAGATCGAATATCCATCCCCGTCTCTTCGTACAGTTCCCTGGCAGCACCTATTTTGCACGCTTGCGTTAGTACAGTACGACCTTGTTTACTATCACCCGGCCTATTTGACACGGCATCATCGAAGTCCTCCTTATCGATGTGCCCTCCCGGCGCCTGAAAATGCGGCCCTTTATTCTTCTTCCGTGTACAACGGAGGAGAAGAATACCATAAAGGGGATGCGTTGCAAATATAAAAGCTCGATAATCGTCTTTGAGAAATTCTGCGGCCATGATGCCCGATGATGACGATGTTGGCTGAGCTGCTATGTTGCCTGCTGATGCTGCCGACGAAGAATGTATGATGCGGTTGTTGACAGGAACTAGCAAAGACACACGGCTAAAATGCTGAAAATTTACTACCAAGGTGAGGGCCGTTACGGCGATGGAAATAATTGCGGTCCGCAGTCCTCTGGTAAATTGTTGACGGCTGGTTAATGTCATGAAATTGGATGAATCCTGTGAGGGGTTTTGTTGTCTCGGCTTGATTGAGCTCGCCTGCCTTGCTCATCCATCCTCTCGATCTGATTTTAAGGAACCGCCAAATCTATTAGTAATTCCTTTTTTAAGTATGTTATCTGAGTTGCGCAGGCGGGGCGGGGCCGCGGGCGGGGGGGGCGGGGGCGGGCGGGCCGCCTTTTATTCTTCTTAATGCAACTCGCCCAGTAAAAAAGTTACTATCCTCTCCCCGCCAACATCCGAAGCATGAAGGCAGGCTATGGAGCCGTGCCTTTGTCGGATGCCGATGCCGCTCTCCAGTATAATGATGATGCACGCAATCGCAGTAACACGCATCCCCCGCAACATAGCTATGAACTTCACCGACACATGTCGCTGTTCGACCTCGTCGCTGTCGGTGTCGGCTCTACCATCGGCTCGGGAGTATTCGTTCTTACAGGTATAACTTCGTCTTTTGCAATCAATCGTTTCAGATAATGATTTTTGCTACTTCTATCTTAAACGTCAAAGTGAACACATCCATTCCCACTAATAGGCCTAATAGCGCACACACTATCCGGCCCGGCAGTTTCTGTGTCATGGCTGATTGCTGGATTGGCCGCATGCTTGTCGGGACTTTGTTATGCTGAGCTGGGAGGCAGATTTCCTTCGGTCGGTTCCACCTATGTTTATGCTAAGGAGACAATGGGAGACTGTGCCGCTGTGATTGCAGGAGCGTGCTTGACTTTGGAATATACCGGGAGGCAAGTTGCTTGTTGGTTAACATTGCATAATATTATGTTACACGATGTTTGTCCTAACATAGTCAACTCAAATTTCAGTGCTTCTGCCGTAGCGAGAGGTTGGGGAGATAAAGTGGTTGCATACGTCAAAATTTTTGAGGACGAAGACCACAATAGTTCATTGTACCGAGTGTTTCTATTTGCATTGGATCCTGGCTATGGCCTGAACTTCGGTGCTTTCTTTGTATCTTTGGGAGCTGTTTTATTGCTACTGGATGGGGTGAAGGAAAGTAAGCATGTGACAAACTTCGTCAGCACTCTGAAAGTATTTCTGGTTATCTTCATCGCAGTAATGAGTATGATGCTGATGAAAACAGAGAATTTAAGACCATTCGTCCCTCAAGAATTCGGGGTGAGTTCTTTTCAGCTAAGTATGCCTAAAAACGAAGACATTACTTGAGTTCTCATTTCTCATCTAATTCAGGCAGGTGGGATCATTCGCGGCTCAACGTCTTCTTTCTTTGGGTACATTGGCTTCGATGGTAGGAGGAGCATGCCATGTTCATAGTGCAGCTCACGGCATGCAATAACTGACAGACTCTGATCTCTTCGTCACAGAAATATGTTGCCTTTCCGGTGAAGTTATCGACCCATCGCGAAACGTCCCTCGTGCCATCATAATCACCTTGTTAATTGTCACAAGTCTGTGAGTAATGGTCGCTAAAGGATTTATATCACTTTTCACGAAACGATTGAGTTTGGATGAAAGCTGGTGTGTTAAATTCGTTGCTACAGCTAACACCCCTGTTCGCACATCTCATTGTCAACTGTAGGTACGTTACAGCGTCTTTTGGCCTCGTAGGCATGGTTCCATACCAAGACATAAGTGAAGCAAGCGGTTTCCCAGATGGATTCCGGTATCGTGGATACGATTGGGCTGCTGACTTGACTGCTGTGAGTATCGGAAAACGCACGAGTGGCTCCGAATCGAAGAAATTCAATTAGAATCCACTCACCACACTCGCCCTCGTTTTCAATAGATTGGAGAATTGGCCGTCCTCCCTCTTTGCGTCCTCGTGACAATAATGGCGCAACCAAGGCTCAACTATACCATGGCACTGGATGGTGTTTTACCCCCTTTTTTTGCCGAGGTAGACGAAAAACAAAATCTGACAAAAGGCACACAAGTTGCTGGTGCAGTTATGATCATCATTGCAACCATTGTTCCTTTCGCACACTTGGATGATATCATCTCGTCAGGCATTTTGATCGCATTTACAATGACAGCGAGCAGTGTGATTTTAGTCAGACTAACATCACCACATGACGAGCCCTTCAAGTTGGAAAGGTTACTGATAGTGTTCCACCTATGGTCAGTCGTTTGTGGATTACTGTTGAAGAACTGTATCTCTGAAGAGGTAACTGGACACACAGTTCGCGTCATTACAGTGATATCCTGTGGCTGCACTTTGAATGTTGGAAATATAATCCGAACAAAATGTCCTCGTGTGGACGAAACCGACGCTGGCTTTTTTCTTACGCCAGCTGTGCCGATATTACCACTGTGCGCCTGCTTTGTGAGTGATGATCCTGTATGAGTCACCAACTTGTGATCTTTTCTCTTCTAATGCCAGCTGCTGCGCAGGTGAACATATTTCTTCTCACACGAATGGAACTCAAGGTATTGTGTGTTATTTCTGGATACTTGATTTTGGCATTGCTAGGATACGGGTACAATTTGCTTTGGAGAAGAAGGCTGCCTGTTGAGAACCTATTAGAAATAAACCAATTTGACTAAGAATGCGACGTCTCACAGGTGATAAGACATAATTTTACCGGCGGTTTCAGTTGTAAGATCGTATATACTGTCGAGACGGTAGCTGCGAAAAAGACAGAGCAGTCCCGAGAACAAAAAATAATGACGAACACGCCAACTGAGACATCTCACTCAACCGTGAGGTTGGTATGAAGTAAAATCCAATAGAAGCTGTAAAAGATAAAGAAAGCACAGTCGCGATGAGCGCGAGCCAATAACATAAAAATCATTGAAAGGAGAGAGACCAAACTTACTACCCAACGACTGAACCATTTTGTAAAAGCCGACGGCACGCGAGTGGTCGCTGCCCAAGGTATAGAATCCACCCATGAGCCAATAGCAAAACACTTGTATCTGCGCATCCGCGAAGCCCCAGCACGCGAACGCCAACGATGGAGACACAACGCTCAAGCCAGCTATGTCGTGCGCAATCGGAGTGCCGCCATTTCGTTTCGCGGCGTATTCTTGCGCCGCGGCGAAGATGTTGCCAGCGCAATTAATGACGACGAAGGATCCCAAACATACGATGGCCCTCGTTCTACGAGTGGAGGCGGCACCCCTTTCTCTATCGAGGAATCGACCAACAACGATAGCGCCGACGATTTCCATGAGGTGAAATACGATCAACTCTGCACCAATCGTTCGTCGAGTGAAGAAGCGATTGCCAAACGTAGCCTGTTGATACGGCTGATTGAATCCCTGGGGTGCGATCGATGTCGTGGGGCATATACGTGCGCGACGGATTAGTCAATTCGTTCGTGACAACACGACAATGCGCTGACCTGCGCACAGAATTCTTCGCAACACGTCAAGTACAGATAACTCACGGTGTAAAAGAAAAGAGGAGACAGGCACATCATTTTGCGTGTGAAGAATAATCTCAACGTCCCCAGGGCCTCTTGCGTCCAAGTCTGATGGCTCAAATCTTCGCCCATCACGACTACTCCCGCGGAATCATGTATTTTTCCTTCGTTCGGATCCGTGCCGGAAGGAGCGAGCGGAGATTGTTCGTCGGCACTCATCAGTTCAATATCCGCCTCCTCGTCATCATCGAGAGAATCTGCCCCATTCGTATTACTAGCAGAACGCTCCGTGAAGCGCTGCTCTTCTCGCTGCAGCATTTCTGGTGGCAGTAGCAGCTGCGTAGACATCGCACCCGCGAAAATGAACGCGAGGAAGAGCGCGTAAAGCGCCGTCGACCCGCGCGGCCCGTCGCGACCGTAGTAGAAGAAGGATACCGACCCCCCCACGAGCGAGCTGCACTGGAATATCGCCCAGAACAATCCCATCAATTCCCCCGTCTGCGATTTGTTCTTTCTCGATTTTTCGCCGCCGTTCGACGTAGACGTCGGTGTCGATTTTGATGTCGATGCAGCGGCGTCCGCCGACCCGAGGAGGGCCTCAGCCCTCGATGCGTACTGCAGGATGAGTCGGCCCTGGGCCGTCCACAGCGTGGACGCACCGCACCCGAGGACGGCGCCCCCGGCCACGACTAGCCGTCGAGTCCAAACTACGCGACCGCCGCCGTTGACATCGCCGTCGACCCCATCATCCCCGCCTCCACCTCCACCTCCTCCGTACAGGAAGTAAATCATCGACGACAATACCAGCGCACCGTACCCCAGGATCCCGCATAGCATGGAACGTCGGCAGCCCCACTTGTTCACCAAGCCGGGACTGAATAGGCACGTCATCGTGAAGGCGGCGTATACCGCCGAGACAGCGTCGGCGGCAAGCTCCGCGCCGTAGGTCGACGCCGAGTAGAACTGGATCGTCGTGTACGCCGCGAAGACCCAGAAGAAGACGACGCCGAGCGCGGCCGACTGGGCGCGGGGGGTACGGTACCACGACGGGGACCGGGAGAGGAGGCGGGCGTCGACGTATGCCTGCATAATATGGTAATATTTTTTATTCGTCGACTCGGGCGGGCTTACTTTCTTCGCCACCCTGCACCCGCCCGGGGAGCGGACGAGTATCTATGCCCACTCTACTATGCCCCCGTTACTTTCCGTCGCCTCGCCGTGACGTGCTCGACAAGGCGGATTCGGCGTCGTGGTGTGGCACTTCGTAAAGTGCGATCACGCACCACTTTTTGGCTCGCGGAACTTTATGGTGTAAGTACCATACTATTGTACGTACTCTATCTCTACTAATAGTTTACAAGGGCTATTAATTCGATTGCTGGTTATTGTACCTACACACTCTATCCTATGTTGTACATTCTACATATTCATATCTACTCTAGTACAATACCGCATCAACTTCTTTGATTTCGTGCAGAGATTTCAATACTTGAATACAAAACCCGAAGTAGCCCTCCACGGGTAATTCGACAAGGGGAGACCCTAAACTGGTAGCGACCTGCCGCCACGTCGGAGTAAACCTCTCGCCGGATTTTCGTTAGACCCTCGCGCAGAGCTTGACTGGTTTTGTCCCATGCCCTCTTGTTTCCAATATCATGGTACGTTTGAGATTGCTCGTCGTATTCTAGGAATCTGCCGCCTAATTCGCGTATCGCGGCAACAATAAGTTGATGAATGTAAACAAGGTTCACATTGGATAGACAGGGAAAACGGGTACTAAGCATTGCCAAAAAAATTCACCGGAATCCTCGTACCCATCGCCTTTACTGCCTCACCTTGCACACTTTTATCTTGTCTTTACTGTGGCACGTGACATAAAGTCGCTGCTAGGAGAGAAACAAATGCAGGAGTTGGATTGATTGCTATGTGAAAAATCTACACGTCAGCTGAGTTACAAAGATGACCAACGCACCTTATTCATTGACACCAATGCTCGGTACTTTTGATTTCCAGGAAGTCGCAGAACGCCATGTCCACGGCCACCGACTACGTCGAAGCAAGTCGGTGCGGTGGTGGGTTGAATGGCAATTTGTGGTCGAGGATGCTGACTGGCAGCGCATATAGTTGTGTCAGTCGGAAGGTTCATTCTGTTTGAGAGACTCCACGGTAGCGGGTTGAGCGAGTCCATAATAGTCTCCTCGTTTTGGTTTCCAGGCAGTCGCTGAACGCCCAATCCACGTCCACCGACAACGTCGAAGCATGGGGTGGTGTTGGGCTGACTGGCAGTTTGTGGTCGAGGATGCTGACTGGCAGAGCATGCAGCTGTGTCGATTAGACGGTTCCTTCTGCTTGAGAATCTCCACGGTAGCGGGTCGAGCGAGTCCATACCATAATAGTCTTCTCGTTTTAGATTGTTGTGATCTTCTTGTCCACTGCAAATGATTGTTTTGTCTTGAACAGTCAGCATGGTGCCAATACGTACAAGACCAACTACTTTTATTCATATGGTACGATCGCAACCAAGAACAAGACGTGTCCAAGACCAGGTGAAACAAAGTGTCCAAGACCACGAGGGAGAGTGAGATTCACAACGTGGGCCCCAGTGACACCTCAGGGTCATCACGTCGCTTTTTTGCCAGCTCGGCCTCGTATCGCAAATACTTCCCATCGAAGGTTGCGAAGTAAACGGCGGAAACCGAGGAAATCACAATGAGCAGATAAAACGAGAATGTGTACGGCGGACGTCCGCTCCCCAATACTAGCGCGGCCCCATCGTCGTCCGTCGCTACTGCATTGGCAGTGGAAACTCCCACGTCTCGGAAGACCTTGAACAGCGGTATGAACAGAGCGCTGAAGAGGTTGCAGCTCAACTGCATGATAACGAGGACCGTGTTCTCGCTCAACGGGTATGCCAACTCCACCGCCAGCTCCGCCGCCACTGGGAGCAACGGCCCGAGGCATCCGGACGCCAAGAGGAGCGACCAACGCACGTTCCCAGCGCGATGCTCATCGAGGCTGACCCCGCACTCCGCGAGGGCGACGACGCTGAGCACCATGAGTACCAGCGTCACCACGAAGTACGATCGCGACCTGTCGGTGAAGGAGCCGATGACCATCGAGGACAGCATGATGATGACCTGGAACAGCGCACCGATGACCGCCACGTATATGGACGCCGTGGATACGCCCCCCCCCGACTGGTTGCCGTTCGCGTTTGCGTCGCCCCCCCCGTCGCCGTAGTCGTGGTAGTCGCCGCGGACGAGGTAATCGAGGTACGTGGACAGGACGTTGATTACGATACCGACGCACGTGAAGACCGCCAAGCAGTGCGAGAAACCCCTCCGGGAAAGGCAGGCCTTGGCCGCAAGGAATATTTGATCGTCCCGTATGTCGATCTCCAAGTGGTGGGGGGTTTGGGTGAGAGTTGGCTCGGCGCCCTCGCAATCGGCGTGTAGGGTGGATTCGTCGACGGAGTAGGGCGAGGCGAGGTCGTACCACGCCGGGGAGACGGGGGGGCATCGGGACGCGGACGACCGCGACGACTCATCGCGATGGGGAGAAACGTGCCGACGCAGGAGGGAGTGCGCCGAGGCGTTCAGGGCACCCGACGCGCTAGAGACGCTCGCCGCGTCGGCCACAGCCGTCCCCCCATCGACGCCGTCGCGGCCCCATAACCTCGCGCCGGCGTCGAAGTCGTAGTTGCCGGCATTGGTATTCCTCACGAGGAGGCTCGAAGACGCTCTCTGAATAATATCCCTCACGCTCACCTCCAACGTCCCCTTCATGATCCTCGAACTGCCGCTGGGCGGGGTGGGCGGCGCGTCCTCCAGCTGCAGTGCCGTGCCGACGAACGCGAATATGCTGAATATGCTGAGCAGACTGAAGTAATTCGCGATCTGTGACGGCGACTGGACGTACAGCGCTCCCACGATGAACGCGAGTCCGACCCCGAGCTGGTTGGCGTTCAGCGCGACGGACGTGGCGAGCGTCCGCTCCTCCTGGGGGAACCACGCCGCCGAAAGGAGGGAGGGGGTGCACTGGAAGAGGGGGTTGGCGAACCCCACGAGGAAGAATCCCGCGTACAGCGCGTAGGTGCCGGGTATGCCGTGGTGGAGGGTGGGCAGGTGAAGGAGGGGCGGGATGCCGCCGCTCTTGACGAGGTTCCCCACCATGTTGCAGAACGCGCCGAAGACTATCGTTCGTCGCAGCCCGAGCCTGCCGAGTATCCAAGGCTCCAGCGCCGTGCCTATGCTGCTGGCGACGAGGAAGCACGTGACGAGGGACTCCGGCTGGATGTAGTTCAGGTCGTAGTCCTTCATGTAGATATAGTCGTCATTGGAATTGTACGCGCGGGACGTGATCGTGGAGATGGGAGCGACGCTTAGCCCAGACCAGTCCGACAGTAGGTTCAGCATGGATAGGTAGAACAGCATCACCCAACGCTTCGGGTACACGCGATAGCCGTAGCCGGATCCCGCGTCGTTGCTGCTGCGATTGTTGTAGTCATTGTCGTCGTCATTGTTGTGGTTGTTGTTCATCCTGTTGTTGGGGCGGATGGCAGCCGTCGACGAGAGGGCGCTCGGACCCCCATCATCGAAGTCGAGAAGCGTCGGCGGCGATGTCGGGGATGATCCTCCTCCCACCGCATGTAGTCGCCTCATGGCCACGTCCTTGTCAACCACGAACCCACCGTTGCAAAATACACTAGGTATTCTTCCCCCAATCTCATGGGCGGCTCTTTCGTCTGGGTCTTTACATACTTACGGAACGCCCATGCATGTCATGAGTTTAGTTTGGTGATGGGATTTCAGGGGGCCGGCCCCCAAATCTGTATGTGGGGGGCCGGCTCCCCAAAATCCTGACCATGGTCTAACACACTCTTCCTCCACCGCCGGCCCCGCCCCTCCCTTCCGCGTCATCCCTCCTCCTTCCACTAATTACTAAAAAGAAGGATAATTGATGAAATAACTATGAATTATTGTAGTCTACTACTAATCCTCATAGTATTCTACTACTAATCCTCATATTCAAAGTCAAAGGTCGTTGTTGGCCTTGGTCAGGGACACCAAAGTTCCTTGCAGTTGAAGTCTACGCTGACTTGCGTTCATGGCCACACCATGAAACTCTCTCCCATTGTCGGACTGCAGGATCATTGGTGGACATATTACTAGAAAAGATCTCCAGCACGACAATGTCAATGCAGGACACACACTTGCACACAATTGGAATGCTATTTACAGGGGAATGTCACTCCGTGTGTTGGAACCCTAAAAGATGGGTACGTACGCAACGTACCCTTACCTAGGGTACCACAAAGACAGAGTG
>JALLOS010000551.1:0-11685 GCA_036939435.1 Stephanodiscus minutulus
AGAGAGAGTCGGGGAGGAATCGCCACAACAGCTCACCTTGAGCGTCGCGTCCTTGTCGAAATTCGCGAGCGCGGCGTAGCTCAGAACCTTGGCGCTCCCGTCGTTCTCGCCCGGTCCGTTCACGACGTCGCCGTTCTTGAATTCGATGAGACCGTACTCGTACTGCTCGTCGCACAGGGCGATGAATTCGTCGAACATGAGCGAGTCGCCGCTCATGTCTGCGACGTCGCGGGGGGTGGGGCGAAATAATTCGGTCGATTTTTCCACGTCGAGAGAGACGGGGAAAAGAGCGGTTTGGGGTGTGCGTCGAACGACACGCGTCGGGGGGGATGAGGAATGAATGCGTCGGGGGGTGGTGGGGGCGGCGGGAATAAACAGTCGAGCGCTCCGTCATCCCTCCGTTTCTTTTTGGGCGATCGTCTGGTGTTCACGGCCGGACACAACGCCCCGCTCCCCCCCCTTCCTCCCTCGTTCGCCACCGCACGAAGGTACCATTTCGCGCATTATCGCGTCCCCCCTCCCCCCTCCCCGAACGACACCGAAGACGATCATTTCGCCGAAAAAGGTCATCATTTCCCTTTTTTCGCGAACCGGAATGGAAACGAAAACGAAAACGAAACGAAACGACGACGACGAAGACGACGACGACCGAAAAAAAAACTCACCGAGATTGGCATTGAAGAGCTCGCACGCATCGCTCTGCGTCTCGCCGCTCGCGCGTATCTGATCCAATAGACGCGCCGGTTTCGAGTCGACGACCGCCCCCCCCAGCGCCGTCGTGCCGTCCCAGCCGTACTCGAGGACGTTGTTCTTGTCGGTGGGGGGGCGTATCTCGGCGTTCAGGGGTGTGACCACCGCGGCGGCGGATGCGGTGGCGGTGGGGCCGACGCCGACGACGACGACGACGAACGCCGAGGCGGTCCGCGACGAGAGGAGGGCCGCGGAGGAGAGGGCGACCAGGGGGGCGGCATCGAGGAGCTTCATGGCTGTCGGTTCGGGGGGTGGTGGATGAAGCGAAGAGGCCGCCTATCGTAGGTAGGTCCATACCGACCTCTAGGTAGGTAGCCTTACGGTTTTCTGGATTTTTGTCTTCTTCAACACTAAAAACAAAAAACGAGCTCTCTCTCCACGTGGACCGATATTATGTGAGTAAGTATGTACCTACCTAAGAGTACTACACTATTACCATACCCTACAGACGTACTACAGTTTCCAGTTCAATTGATTCGAAGGATAAATCTAGATTTTCGCCTTTGTATTATTCCTAGATTAGTCTAAGTAGCTTATGTATGGAATAATAAATCCAGATTTATTCTCTTGAATCAAATGAACTGGAAACTGTAGTATCCGCCTCCTCCACCATATCATACACACGAACGCGAAGGGACACGAAGAAGTGTACTACCATGGACGGCGCCCTATCCTCCGATCGGCACAACCCGCAGATGGGCGGCAGCTATCGAGGAGGCGGGGGGGGAGGAGGAGGAGGCAACTACCATCGCGGCGGGGGCGGTCGCGGAGGACGGGGAGGAGGACGCGGCGGGGGCTATCGAGGGGGCGGGCAGGGCGGCCGGGGGCACCACCCCTACCAACGCCGCGATGACCGCGACGGCGGCGGCGGCGGAGGAGGAGGAGGAGGAGGAGGAGGATATCGAGGCGGAGGCGGTGGGGGAAGGAGCGGATACCGAGGCGGAGGTGGAGGGGGAGGGGGAGGGGGGGGCGGCAGGTACCATGGCGGGGGCGGAGGGGGGACGGGGGCGGGGAGGGGGGGCGGGGGTCCGCGCCAGCCGGCCAACCGCTTCACCACCGAGACGCGCACCGTCGACCCGCGCAAGGCCGTGATGAGGCAGCTCACGGCGATGGTCGCGAAGATGGGCGACCTCGGGGGGGCGGCGGAGGTCGCGGCGGTCGCGGCCTCGAACGACGGCGACGGCGACGGCGGCGACGGCGGCGGCGACGAGGACGACGGCATGAGGCCCGTGGTGAGGGCGATAGGGACGAACGTCTCCGACCTCGTCGAGGTACTGTGCGGTCCGAACAACGCGGGGCTGTTCCTGAAATTCGGCGCCGACGGAGACGGCGACGACGACGACGGCGGCGGGGACGACGTACGTCCCGGGGGGGAGAACGAAAACGGGGGGACGACGATCGCGAACGACGAATCGTCGTCCCGGGGGGGGAGGGGGGGGGGGGGATCATCGGCGATCATCGACGCGTCCGCGGAGGCCGGAGGACTCGCGACGCTCCTCCTATCGTGCTCGTCGAACCTGCCGTTGCAGACCCCGAGCTACGCGGCGCTCGTCCTCGGGGTGGACGCAGGCGCGGGGGGGGGGGCGCACGCGGGCTTCGCGAGGCGGTGCGTCGCGTTGGGACTGAGGCTGTTGGGGAGGGATCTCGACGAGGCGCTGGAATGCCGCCCGGCTTTCGTCCCCGCCGCCGCGTCGGCGGCGGGGGCGGACGGATCTCCCCCGCCCGGCGGCGGCGAAGGCGACGGCGGCGACGACCGCGCGATGTCGGCCGAGGAGAGGGTGGCCCTCATGAAGTCGAACGAGGACCGGAGGTGCCCCGCCGAGTCCGCGGGGGGGGCGGGGGGCGGATCGCGCATCGACGCGTACCACAGGTCCAAGCTCCTGCTTCGGTACTTCGCCCACCTGACTACGATCGGGATCGTCGACGCGTACGAGTTTGCCGGCCTGCTCGCGCTCCTCGCCGAGTGCGCCTCGGCGGCGTCGGCGGCGTCGACCGCGGCGTCGACCGCGGCGGACGACGCGCCGAAGTCCCGGTCGCTGGCGCGCGCGGGCCGGATGCTGGCGTCGCTCGTGCTGTCCGCCGTGCCGTACGCGGTTGCGGCGACGGCGGCGCGCGGCGGCGGCGGCGGCGACGAACTCCGGCGCCGGCTCGCCGACGTCGTCGACGCCGTCGACGCCAACGTCGTCGGGCGGGACTCGGGGTACGAGAGCGAGTACGATCCGGGCGCGGGGTTGTCGAGCATCCTCCTTAAGGGAGAATTGGACGATGCGCCCCCCCCCGGGACGGCGATGGGGGACGACGATGGGGAGGAGGAGGAGGAGGAGGAGGAGGAGGAAAACGAGGACGACGATGAGGACGACGTCGATCGACCAGCGCCATGCGCGGACACGCTGCAGGATTTGCTCCGGACCGTGCGCAAGCTGATCGCCACGCACCCGCCGTCGTCGACGTCGGCGGCGACGACCAGATTCGCGCTGCTGGACGACGCCCCCTGGAAGGCGCTCGCGACGGAGGTGCCGTCCGCGTCGTCGATGGGGGGCGAGGACGCGGAGGAGGAGGAGGAGCGTCATCGTCCCGCCGCGGAGAGGACGCGCACGACGTACGGGGGCGAACTGCTCTCTCTCGACTTGATCGGGGGCGACGAACGCCGATGCAAGTCCGTACCGTACCTGCTTTCCATCGGGAATGATCGCGGGGGGGGGGACGAGAGCGTCGAGATTCGATGCGGGTCGCTGGACGGGATCGTCTTCGGGAGGCTCGCCATCTTCGACGCGCCGCCGAACCCCGACGATGAGGGGGACGACGAAGACGACGACGAGGAGGAGGAGGGGGGGGAGAAGAAGGAGGAGGCCAATCGAAATCACGTTTCGTACGTGAACACTTACTCCCTCATCGATCGCTTCTTCCTGTCGGATGCGGTACGCGACGTGCTGCTATGCCATCGTCCCATGGTCAGCGAGGCCGGCGCCGACCGCAACACCGCGAAGGAGGTCGCCGAGCAGGTATGGGCCGTGAGTCACCTGTTCAAGCCGCCGCCTCCGTCGATAGTCGCCGGGGGCATGGAAGGGGACGAATCGGGATTGCCCCGGAATACCCCGCATGCATCGAGGGGGATCGAATACGGCATCGTCGAAACGCTCCTATCCCTCGTCGTGCAGGCCACTCCCACCAACTCCTCCACGCCGTCTGCATCCCCGCTGCATTCCCATCTCTACCTCTCGCGGATAATACTGGAACTGACCAAGTTGCAACCGTCCATCGTGCCCCAGGCCATCGTGTTGGCGGTAAGCGGAATGTTCAACGATTTCGTGCCTAGTTTGACACCGTCCGCGAGGGAGAATTTGGGGAATTGGTTCGGGTTTCACCTGGTGAATACGGGATATCAGTGGCCCAGGGCCTATTGGGACCATTGGGCGCCGTACGCCGCATGCTCCGCGACCGCGGGTGGTAGTGGAAGGAATAGTCGCGGCGAGTTCATCAAGGTGGCGCTGCATTCCATGGCTTCCATGTCGAGCGAGGGCGCGTTGTCGGTGGTGAAAGAATGCTTGCCCCCCGGGAGCGCACTTGTCCGGTCGGTGCTCTTGCGTAATCACGAAAGCGAAGACGAGGAAACATCTTCAATGGAGAGGGATCTAATCAATCGTATATGGAACATGGCCGAGGATCCGGAGACGATTCGCCAGTATCTAATTTCGGATGAAGTGTCAGAATCGCACCATTCTGCCGTAATGGACAATATTGAGAAATCAATGTACCACAAGAGTGTGTGGTGGAGGGCAAGGTTGGCAGTACGTGCATTGTTCCATCCCGCTCAACGCGAGAAGTTGAGGATGGCGAGAGCAACGCTGAATGCGTGGAATGAAGAGCAATCTCGTACCGGGGACGGGGATATTGCCATTGGTGGCATAATGGACGAAGATGTTGACGAAACGGAGGATCTGCTCGCCGACTTGTCCGATGCTGTCCCGCGATTCAAACCGGTCATCCTTGCGGCATTGGCAAGGGATGCCGACGCGTACGATAGCATATCCTCCGGGAAGCTCGATGATGATGAATTGCTATTGGCGGGGGAGGTTTCGATTCTAGAGGAGTTGGGAAACATCATCCCGCATTGGGATTTACCCATGACGAATGCGTTGATTGAGTGCTTAACGAAGTGCAGGATTGTCAGTGGTATGGCAGTGGCAAAGTGGGCTTTGGCGGGAGATAACATTGACACACACTGGTGGAAGTTTGTTTCCCAAGCCTTTCACAATTCCATTTATGACGCATGCTTGGGTTTTCAGGCGGCTAAGACGGACCTTGGCGGGGGGATCGGTATGATCATTGACGACGGTCTACACGACGAGGACCCTGTGGAAACCGCGGCCTTACGCTTGGAGGAGGCACTGAAGTCCGCCGTGCCGTTATTGAAGTTTGTCACCGAAAGAGCATGTCAAGTCTTGGCTGCATGCTCTGCCTACAAAAAGGTCCCACTGGCCTGTGCGGACGTAGCCGATGGAATGAAGCGTCTATTGCGCGCACTACTTTTTCATTTTCACTCGCTTGTACTGCACGCCCCATCGTCGTCTGGTGGAAGGCCTGTCATCCTTACAGCATCCAATGTTCAGAAAGGATTTGCCAGCATGGACGCAGATGGCAAGAAGCTGGCATCGCTTTGCCAGAGGGCACTAGATTCATGCGAGGGAGAGCAGGGTAAGGTGCTTTTACACGGTCTCTCTCTAGCACTGGAGAAATTGTTCTGAGAGATCGATCTTCTATGAGATGCATGGCCGTTGGGAGGAGAGGGTAGACATAGGATTTATTTTCGCTAGCACCGCAGGATACACATCATTTGATATTTGCAAAGAAATGTAAATATCCTCCGATGGAGATCACTAAGAGCATGTCCTACCATAAAATGAAAACTTGCCTGCTCATGATAAGCGACATGCCAAAAAACAGACAAATCCATGACGAATATAAAGATCCGAACTTATTTCTAGATTTTAGACACTTTGGTACGAGTTTGGCCTGAGCCCACACGTATCCTATTGAGCTTAAAGAATCTGAGAAGTTTTATGACACCCCAAACGTCCGAATCGGCATGCAGGCATCCTGCGACGGATAGTTCGCAACAGGAGAACACACTAGGAACGTGCAATATGTCTCACAGTACTGCATCACCATCATGTGATGCAAGCACGCAAATTAGCTTTCAGAGTAGTTTCATAAGCGATCGAGATTATTAATATGATAAGTACTCTCCCATATTGGAACTATTGACTCAGCTTACTCTTCATTGTCAATGGGAGAAGGACGGCCATCACCATTATTGCAACAATGACAAGAATTGCATTTGGCTGTCAATGGATCCAACATCATTGATCCACGGATGGTGTTCTTTGTTTTTGGAAATCGTCAGTGTGGGTCGGGGAGAATGAGTGCTACCTCCAGTGTCTCTCAATCAACGACCCTGCCATTTTTCGAAACCAAAAGAAAGACAATAGCAATAAGCCGTCGATGTGCCTTCCACCTAGCCTCCGACAAAGTCATCGTCCCTTGCCTCTCGGCCATCTCCTTCGCTACCGACACCCGCCATGGCTGCCATAGCCACCCCCCGTCACAAAAGTAGCCGCAGCGGTGGATTCCATCCTGATGATCCTGAATCTTCAGGTGCAAAAAAGCTTTCCATGTTCTTTGTTTTTGAGTTCGGATCTTATCTGTGCAGCCGTGTCGCAATGACCATCTGTGCCCACGGGGCCGGGGTCGTGTCGTCTCTAGCTCCTCAGGAAGCGTCGGTACCACGGCGCGTTTCCGGNCCGGGGCGATTCTCGAAGTACGGCCTCTCCTCGGTGGTGGCCTCCTCCTCGTCGTCGGGGTCGGGTGACGCTCCTCCTCCCTCGGTGTCTCTCTCGCTATTGAGAAAGACATCTTCCTCCGACCTCCTGAGCGAGATGTGGGCGTTGTCGGTCTGCTTCTCCCTCCCGTCCTCGAGCCTGACGGTGTAATACGGCTCCATCAGATCGTCGAGGTGCGCGGATAGGACCTCGCATGTCTGCGTGCTGCCGGAATTCGTGTAATCGACGACCATGCCGGCCTCGTACATGGGCACGGCCTTCCAGCCGCCGCCCTCTGTCTTGGCCTGGACCATCCGAACCGCGGAGGGCGGCGGCGGGGGGGGGGGCGTCGTCAGTGTCGACGGCGGGGCGGATTCGGGGTCGGCCCGATCGAGGAGACGGACGCGCGCGATCGAGTCCGCCTGCTGCAGGAGGAGGGGGTTGTCTTCGTCTTCATCGTCGGGCTCCTCGGGGACGTGAGAACGCCCGGTCGATCGAGCGCGCGTCGAGGAGGCGGATCCCCCGGGGGATCGGTGGGTGGCGGGTGCCCGCTTGAGTGCGGCCTTGTTGGACGACATGCTCTGCTGATGGTTGGGGAGTGGTGGTTAAGGAAGAGCAGATGCGTAGCATAATAATATTATGGCGCATGCACTAACGTACCAACTCAAAACGTTACCATAAAATACAACAAATAGGATGAGAGTTTCATCACAAAAAATATATCCAAAATCGTGCACCGCGCACCTCTAAAATAGAAACCCAATGTCATATTCCAGTGTCCTTTGGTCACTTCGATGACTACCAAACCCTCTACTATTAGCTCGTGGTGCATACCTCGGTAAAACACGTCACGGAAAAGAGGAGAAGGCCACATCATAGACGCCTCGTTGTTCAACCACGGCCGGCGGCCGGCGGCGGGCGCGGCGGCGGTAGAAGGCACCATAACCAGCGGAAGAAAAGAAATATAACAACAACCAACACAAAAACACCCAACTCCGAGAGACGGGGGAAAAAGCATCAAGGGAGGGAGGGGTTAATAATCCATGGCGTTGTCGTCCGCGGCGGCGGCGGCGGCGTCGGGCGCCCGATGCCGCGAAGGACGCGTCGTGGGAGTCGTCGCCGACGGCTGCGACGACGAGGCGGAGGCGGAGGCGGAGGATGGCGCGACGGCGTCGTCCGCCGACGACGACGCCGCCGCCCTCGGCCCCGACAATGACGCCGCCGGAGTCCGCGACGACGACGGCGCGGACGGCGCGGGCGCGGACGACCGGGGGGGACGACGGCGGATAACGACCAGAAGACGGCGGCGGGGCGAGGGGGACGACGGCGGACGCGTCGTCGTCGAATACGACGAAGGATGCGACGTCGACGACGGCGACGACGACGACGACGGCCTGGTCATATTCCGCACCATAGCCTCGTACATGTCCCTGGGCGACGCCGCGACGATGGCGTCCTCCTCGTCGACGGTCCGCGGAGGAAGCGGGGGCGGTCAGCCCTCCCCGTTCTCCTCGTCCTATTCGTACTACTTGCACTCGCCCGCGAACACGACGCGATCGAATTCCTCCGTCGTCGGGACGCCCGCCGCCGGATGCTGGAGGACGCCGGGGAGGACGCCGGGGAGGACGCCGGGGAGGACCCCCGGCAGGACCCCGGGGGGGGGCGGCGGCGGATGCGGCGGCGGCGCGGTGGTGGGGGCGCATCATCATCGCGGCGGTCGTCGCGCCTCCGCGGCCACGCCTTGGCCGGTCGGGGCGGGGGGGGGGTCGCCGCCGCGCGTCATCGACGAGGGGGACGACGACGACGACGGCGGCGAACGCGGGGGGGCGTCGTCGGGGGGGGACGTCGGCGTCGACTCGTCGTTCAGCGAGGAGGACGAGGATTGGTTCGTGGGGGGCGCAAGGAGCGCCGACGGCATGTCGTGCGGGGGCGGGGGCGGGCTCCTGCCGCTCGTGGAGGGATACGCGCTCCCGGATTGCGACCGCGCCGGCGATCCGCCGACCCCCGCCGGCCAGGCAACCTCCGAGAGGCCGCAGGGGGGAGACGGGGGATCGTCGTCCTCGTCCTCGTCCTCGTCGTGTCGCGGGGGGGGGGGATCGCCGGTGGCCGGGGGGGGCGATCGTCGAGTCGTCGTCGTCGCCGGCGCCCACCACCACGGTCGCCATGGTCCCGCTCCCGATAATACGGGATCGACGTCGTGGTCCCACCATCGTCACATCCGTTCCGAGCGCAGGCGGCTGCGGGAGCACAAGCGCATGCTCCAGGGCAAGCTCGCGAGCGCGGTCTTCTCCCATCCCCGCCCCCTGGCACGGTACTGCCTAGACGCGTACGCCACGGCGCTGGGGCTGAGCGAGGGACGCCGATTGCGCAGGCTTGAGGAGGAGGAGGAGGAGGAGGAGGAGATGATGATGATGGAGGAGGAGCGGCGGCGGCGTTCGACGATGATACGCGACGATTCAGACGGCGGCGACGGTCGTCGCGATTACGACGCACCCCCCCCCCCGGCGTCGTCGTCCTCCTCGTTGGCGGCCGCCGGCGCCCCCGCGACGCTCAACGGGGGGGACCTGCTGCGCATCCTCGGCTCGAGGGTCCTCGACAGCGTGCCCCTGTCGGTCCTGCTCGAGCTCGTCGAGTCGACGTGCGACCTGTCGATATCGACGGTCCTCGCCGCGGGACGGGTCGGTTCTTCCCTCGCCGCCCGCGTCGCGTCGTCCGTGTTCGACGCAATCCTGTTCCTCGTGAACGTCGCCTCCCGCCTGAATCCACTGTCCGTGTTCGAGTTCGTCATGAGCGCCCAGCGGCACGCCGTCGGCAAGACGGGGGACGTCTTGGTCAGCGGCATACAGAGCGTGGCCACCGGCGTCGGCTCGGTAAGCAACGCGGCGCTGAACCGCCTGTCGAGGGGGGGTCTCGCCGTGCTGGCCGGGGGGGAGGCGATGATGATGGGCGGCGTGTCTAGGTCGAACGGGTACGGTCATCATCGGGTCGTGGTGATGAGGAAGGACGCCAGCGCGGTGGTCGTGGGGGACAACCTCATGGAGACGAAGGTGAGTGCGCCTTTCGGTCCGCGGATGATGGCGCGTTGCGCGGGTGTGTCCCTTCCTCCTCCGAAAATTCGCGAATGACATTTTCTCCCCCCCCCCCCACCCTCTCGTATCGTCGTCCTTTTTCGCGTGTGCCCTCACGAACTCAAAAAAAAAAAACAGCTTTTCCACAGGCTTCAGAAGATGGAAAGTGTGTCGAGGCTCGTCGCCTACTCCGAGCGGGCCGGAGAGGACGCGTTCAGCGGACACGCGAAGAAACGCGCTCAGCGCATCATGCACTACAACGTTTCGTTCCGTCCCTTCACCGCCACGATACAGGCGAAGAGCGTGGTGGCCGGTAGGAACAGCCCCACCACCACCACCAACACCGGCGGAAGCAGGAAGTCGACGAACGGTAGCGGCGGCAGGATAAGGCACAGCGTCTCGTTCGAGGGCGACGCCCTCAACAACGGAACGGGGGGGAACGACAACGACGACGGCGAGTCGGTATCGTCGCTGACCTCGTCCGGGAGCGTGTTCATGCGCACCCCGACGTCGTTCCCCCCAACGCCTACCAGTCGTCTGTACTACTTCGAGCGCGGGAGTCAGGTGCGTCGTTTCTCTCCCCCCCCGCCCATCCTCGTGGTGTCAATCGTGTTTTCCGAATATTTGCATGCATCCGCCAAACTCACACGCCGGGTCATTATTCCCCCCCCCCTTTCGCGCCCCCCCCCCCCCTCCCGCTCACCCCGGTAGTTCACGGAAAATGTCGTATTCCTCGCTCGTGACCAGCTGCGCGTCGAGCGGGGCGTTCTCAACCACAACGAGCAGACGCGCGCGATGTCGAAGGCTCTGATCGAGGGTAGTCGTCTCGCTGTGTTCGACGCCGCGTGCATGGGGAACGGCGTCACGCTCTCGTGCGGGCAGCACATTGCGACTAAAACCGGCAACGCCCTGTACTCTGGTTCGCGCAGCATGATCCCCGTAATGCGAAACAGCTACGTCTACTTCGAGATATCCGTCTCCCAGTCCACGAGTACGAATGCGGTCACGACGTTGTTGGTGGGACTTTCCACGCTGGAGATGCCCCTGGATACCCTCGTCGGTGCGTACCCCGGATCCGTCGGACTTTGCAGCACCGGCCAGATGCTCTCGTCGGGGCAGTGGGGCGCGCTGGGATTGCCGGAGGACAGTTCCTTCGGTAGCGGCTCCACCGTCGGCTGTCTCGTTTACCTCGACGATAATTCGGCGTACGATACCACCGACGGCCCTCACGTTACCGTGGACGTTACGTTCAACATCAATGGTAGCCTAGTCCCGACCACGTCCGTGATGCAAATGGACGGCTGCGAGCCCACCATGTCGTTAGTCGTTCCCAAAGCCCACGAGCTGTTCCCCACCGTCACACTGCATAGCTCCGGAACGAGCGTCATGTGCCGATTCAGCGCCGAGGACATGCTCGCCAGCTCTCGGACCGAAATCGGAGCGTTGAGCGGGGTGGTGGTGTACGCCGTCGACGGGAGCGTCATCCTGGACGAGAGCGAGGAGGATGAATTCCTTGATGGTACCCCCCACGGCAACGAATTCCTGCACAGCGAGGTTGCTCTGTGAAAATCGGTTGCATCTATGCATAAAACTGTCGAAGTACACAGCTAAGTTGTAAACTAGTAAGTCCTCATCCTATGAAAATAAACTAAGATAATCTATAACGTGTATGCTTTCCTCGCTAGTGCAACAAGCAGGCTGCGCAGTGAGTTGGTCATCACCATGCCTAGAACGATTTGAAGGGCTTGCACCAAAATCGGAGTGTTAGCACGTGTGCAAGCTCTCGTCTCCCCATTACATCCTCTAACATAAAATCCCATTAGCCACTATTGTTATGACACTGTGCCCCGAGGAATCGACCGAGGAAAAAGCCAGGTTTGAGCGCCTGGTGCTCAAAGATGAAATTACGAGATTGAGTGGGCAAAAGTATAATGAAAGTCATCGTGAAAAAAAGATTGAGAGAGAAAATAAAAGAAAGCGTGCGATACGCGAGCTGAAGCGTCAAGCTCATGAGGAATGCAAAGACGAATCATCAAAAAGAAGGAGAA
>JALLOS010000552.1:0-11679 GCA_036939435.1 Stephanodiscus minutulus
GGAACGCAGAAGAGTTCCTTCACAAACACAAACACAAATTTGTGTTTGTGCAACACAAACACAAAAAGAGTTTTGGGATCGCTCCAGTATCTCTCTGGTGTTTTCGCTCCATCCTATCTTTAGCGCGTCACACAGACGCGCAATTTAGATGGGTTGCAACACAAGCAAGGAAACCGGAGCAGCTAGCAGCAAGCAATCGACCGGTCCGGCGGTACAGGCGAAGGGTCAGGCATCAGTGAAGGAGACTAAGTCGAACGAAGAAACAATGGTGAGTGGTGAAATGCCCATGTACTATTATTATGCAGAGAGCCTCCCCATGCCCATGCCTTGGGGAATTATGTACCATAGTGCTGCGAGCGAGCGGACAGGTCCTACTAAAATTGAACACTTTCAAAAAGGATTCGCCTGGAGAATATTATTATGCTCATTTTATCATCCCACTCCGCGCCCCCCAACCCCTTCCCCTCCCCTCCCTCTCTAACAATTGATTCGACGAATGAATTATTACATTATCAATCCAACAGGAGGACCCAAAGATTGACGTCGAATCGCGGGAGCGGGCGATCAACATCCACAGCAAGGTCAAGGCCCAGCGCGGCAAGAATGTCTTCGCGGAGCCGCTCGACATGTCCGAGGACTTCGCCATACCCAGCTACCCCAAGTCGGGCGCGGCGGTGCAGTTCATCGACGAGTCCCTCGCCGACAATTTCATCTTCGCCTCCCTCACGAGGGAGGAACGGCGACTCCTCATCGACGCCATGAAGGCCGACAGCGTCCCCGCCGGCACGGTCATCATCAACCAGGGGGAGGTCGGGGATTATTTCTACGTGGTCGAGGACGGCAACATCTCCTTCGCCGTCGACGGCAATCACGTGGGGGCGTGCACCAGGGGGGCGTCCTTCGGGGAGCTCGCGCTCCTGTACAACTGCCCCCGCGCCGCGACATGCATCGCCAACACCGACTGCAGACTCTGGAAGGTCGACCAGCGCACCTTCCGCTACATGCTCGCGAACAACAACGCGAATCAGCAGAAGGACGTGTTGGACGTGTTGAGGAAGGTCCAGTTCCTCGCGAATCTCGAAGAGGGGATGCTCATCAAGATCGCCGACGCCCTCACGACCGTCAGCTTTCAGGAGGGGGACCGCATCATCAACAAGGGGGATGTGGGGGAGGTATTCTACATCCTCAAGGAGGGGAGGGTGAAGGTCCACGACATCGGGTTGGGGGATTCCCAGTACGTCGATCAGGTCATGGGTCCCGGGGATTTCTTCGGCGAAAGGGCCCTCCTCACCGGCGAGCCACGCAACGCCAACGTCACCGCCGAGACGGCCAGCGTCACCCTCTGCCTGTCGAGGGAGACGTTCGAGAAGACCCTGGGACCCCTACAAGACCTCATCGACTTCGCGATGAAGAAGCGCGTCCTGATGGGCGTGCCCATCTTCGCGAATTCACGCTTGCAGCCATACGAGATGGCGAGGTTAACGGACTTGTTGGCGGAGGTGACCTTCCATCAGGGGGAGGTATTGGCGGAGGCGGGACAGCCGGCGAGGCAGAACCTCTACATCATTCGGGAGGGTAAGATAACTGTCGCGAACGACAATGGCATTATCAGCAACTTGGGTCCGGGGGATTACTTCGGGGATAAGTCGATTCAGGCTGTCGACACAGCGATCAGTCATCAAACAATCACCGCCGTGGAGAAGACGACGTGCGGCGTGCTTACGAAAAGCGCAATCGAGAGCGTTATCGGTCACATTCCCCGACTCGGGAAGGCTGCGCAAGCCATGACTACGAAAATCGATCGGTCTATCCAGTTTAAAGACCTCGTGAAATTCCGCATATTGGGAGTGGGTACATTCGGTAAGGTGTGGCTCGCGAGTCACAAGAAAACCGGCAAGCCTTACGCGCTCAAAATGCTGAATAAGCGGGAGATCATTGGACATCACCAGGTGGAGGGGGTGATCAGGGAGAAGAACATCATGACGTCCATCGACCACCCTTTCGTCATTACCTTGATATCCACCTTCCAGGACGATAAGCACCTCTACATGCTCCTCGAGCTGGTACAGGGGGGTGAGCTCTTCTCGGTCATTCACACCGAGTCGCGCGACGGCATCCCCAACCCGAACTCGCGTTTCTACGCCGCCTGCATCCTCGAGTCGCTGGCCCACCTTCACCACAGGCACATCACCTACCGCGATTTGAAACCCGAGAACATTCTGATTGACGCCCTTGGGTATTGCGTCCTCGTCGATTTGGGATTCGCTAAGATTGTCATGGACAAGACGTACACTCTTTGTGGCACGCCTGAATACCTCGCGCCGGAAATTATCCTGTCCAAGGGTCACGATAAGGGCGTTGATTACTGGGCCTTCGGGGTCTTGATTTACGAAATGCTCGTCGGACGCTCGCCCTTCTACTCCTACGGGACGGACCAGGTCAGCCTCTTCAAGCGCATCGTGCAGGTCAAGTATTCCTTCCCGCCTGGTGCGGTGGTGAACGAGATCGCACAGGACCTCATCCAGCGCCTCATCGTCCGCCGGCAGTCGAATCGCTTTGGTTGTCTGGCGAGGGCGGACATGGACATTCGCGACCACGCCTGGTTCAGCGTGATCTCCACGGAGAAGTTGTTGCAAAAGCAGATCCCGGCTCCGTGGGTGCCGCAGATTAAGGACCCACTCGATGCCTCGCACTTCGATTCCTACAAGCACGTTGAGAACGAGGGCCCATCGAACAAGCCGGCGCTCAGCTCTGGTCAGCAGGATTTATTCAAGGACTTCTAACATTGGAATTGGTGATTGTAACAGGAGAATCATTCTGGCACGCATGAGTCTACATTATTTTTGATTAGAAAAATGGACTTAATTGGATTCTCTTCACCCGTAGTAACACTCATGTCATGTATTTAAGTCTTCAGTCACATGTTGGTGAATAACTCTTTTATAAGTGTGCGTAAGGTAAATTAATAAAAGAGTGTGATTGAAACATCATTTCACCGTGGAAGCAATGGCTGGATATTTTCACGGCATCGCTGGTCGCTGACCGCACCCGATGCCTTGCTGACTATTGGCTCCCAGGACCTATTGCTTTTTGTACAACAGTCAGAATCAGAATGGGCCATCCGCCGTCGAATCTATCGAACATTCCCTTATCCCTCACTCTCACCGACAATCGAAGCCATTCGATTTCGATTATGATAAGTTCCCAAAACTCACTGGTTCCCCTCCCTCTCTAGAGAGGGTTATTACTATACTTTACGTTAAACGCATAGCCCTTTCCGCACCTTCTTCAACGTCATCATGCGTCCGTAAAGCAAATATTCCTGGCAACATTCGTTTGTGCAGCGAACCGCGTCCGCTGAGTAAATCCTGAACGCGAGATCACCCCAATTGGATTATGTATGCTCACACAGCTCACTGGAGAAGTGTGCACTCTTCGCTTTAACGTTGAACGTTGGTGTGGTGAAATTTCTATTCTACTACCTACTCCTAGAAAATAGTGACAGAGATGAGTCCCTCACTATTGACCCTCCTCTTCTCTATCTTCTCCTGCATGGATGCACATTAGGAGTAGGTGCAGGTGGTCCAATTGAATGAATCATCAACGGACCGAGAGGCTCTTCCTTGCGACGACGGCAAGTCCCTCGTCAATTTCATCGTTCTCCTTCCCACTCTTTTTCTCTTCCTCGTCCTCCTCCTCCCCTTTTCCCTCCTCTTTTGAATCATCGCCCTCCTCCACACTGCCTTCGTCGTATCCGTCATCGTCGTCGACGTCGTCGTCGTCGTCATTTCGAAGCGGTGGCAAATCCTCCTCGTCGTAAATGATTCCTATCCGCAGGGTACAGCTCGGACACGTGGCGATGTCCTCCCCGTCCCACAGCGCCTCCAACGAGATGGAGAACTTGTCCCCGCACGGACAGGGGTAGGTGTATATCTGCGTCCTTGGATCGTAATCGAGATCCTCAAATTCCACCTCCTCGTAGATGGACATGAATGCAGATATTCTATCGTATTCGTTTCTAGAGAGAGATTATGGAAATTTAATATTAGAGCCAGAGAGAGAAATTTGCTGTATTCCAGGGGGAATTACCCTGTTCACATGTTCTCTCTGTTATTTTGCAACTTCGCTCGACCATGCTCTGGGCATGCATGCAGTCAGTCGGCATCTGCCCCAGCGCTTTTCACGTAAGGGGACCAAAAATTATAATAAAAAAATAAAGATAAAGCTTCTCGGAATTTGTGGTGTGGTTGGGGTTAGTGTCTGTCCATCAACCGTCATAATTGTCTCCACTACTTCATCCTTCTCCCACCGAACCTTCCCGCGTCCACCACTCCCCGCCCCCGCCCGCCCTGCCATTGCTTACCGTACCCCACAGCCGACGACAGCCAACCATGTCCGATACCGAGTATGCCATCGAGAGCGCCGACGCCGGTGCGTCCGCGACGATCCCCATGGAAGCCGGCCAGATCAAGAAGGGAGGGTGAGTCTGGTATTCGTTGGGGGGGGGGGGGGCTTGGGGGCGGGATATGCATGTTTTCCCCCATATATAGGCTCTGATTCGCGGGCGTCAAACTGTGGACTTATTCAGCTTGTTTCGAGTGTTTCGATGTGTCGTGCTTTTAGCCTCTTGAGTACGAAGTCGTCCTCTCGATTTAACCGCAACTTCTATCTTTCCGCGCCCCTCGTTCCGTATTTTTTTTCGGCATCCCGTACAACGACGACCGCGACAACGAACAGCTACATGATGATCAAGGGCAAGCCCTGCAAGGTATTGAGCATCTCCGTCTCCAAGACCGGCAAGCACGGGCACGCAAAGTGCAACTTCACCGCCACCGACATCTTCACCGGCAAGAAGCTCGAGGACATGATCCCCTCCTCCCACGGCACCACCATCCCCATCGTCGACCGCACCGAGTGGGACATCATGGACATCGGGGAGGACGGGGAGGTCACCCTCATGGACGAGGGCGGCAACGAGAAGACCGACATCAACCTCCCCACGTATCCCCCTGAAATGGCGAAGGAGATCCGCGCTGCTTGGGACGGCGGCGAGAATCAGGTCAGCTGCACCGTCCAGTCCGCTGTCGGCATTGAGCAGATCGTCGCCTTCAAGAAGGCTTAAAAAGGAAGAAGAGGAATAATTGATATTTTTGTAATGTCTTCCAAAGAAAGATACGATGGGCCTAGTTCGTGGTATCTTCGGATATTGCTTACTACATACACACAAACAGTGCATAATAAATTTGAAGGAGGGTGGTAGAACAGGGGGGGGGTAATAAATTGGGTTCTGTTATTTTAATTCGGGGGTGGTGTAGCTAACAAGGATCATCATGGCGCCCCCCGTGATGATGTTGCACTGTTCGATAATTGCAGTAATGGATGCTGGTAATGGTGATAAAGGGGGCTTGAAAGTTGTATTCGGCTGACTGTCTCAACGCTGCGAATTGTTTTTGCTATTGTTGTAACTACTCGTAGTAAACTCACCAAGGTATCACGAATATATATTGGTCTTGTCATCTTTAATAATGCCGCCGCAATATTTTCAAAGGAGTTATTGTGACATCTTTTATGACGCGAGGCAGATACTGTTTGTGGCTTTCCATTGAAGAATACGCTTGACTTGAACACGAGGTTAGCAGTGGCTTTCTTTACGAGGGGTAGATGGTGTTTCGCCAGGAAGAGTTTCAGAAGGTAAGGTTGCTCAGGTCTTGAGTGAATTGTGACGCAGAGATATTTACAGTTTCAAAGAGCTCCTATTAAATTTAGACTCTGTTTACTTTCATTCTTCTATCGTCAGATCTGGAAGGTTGTGTGGCATCAGGCAAGAAATGAGCGCCACTCCACGTCGCAGCTCTCCAAGCCATTATTATAGTTGCACCAGCGAAACGTCGCCTCCTTGCTGAAGTCGTCTAAACCAATCTTTAATATGGAGCGTGGTCTTGATTGGGTGCCAGTTATCGACATGCTCTGAATTTCTTCCAACAAAGCGTTTCGGTCCAAGGCATGAGCGCCACGAGTGGAAAATGTAAAGGAAGCAGCAGCAACGCGCGTCTTCTCGTTTTCGTCAATTTCAGCATGCTTATCAGGGACATCAAATAGATACGAGTACTCAACATGGTCAAATCCTGCGAAGTATCGGATGGCGGCAAGCGATACCTCGAGGCGCTTCCAGTGAATCCCTTGGTATTTTAGATTCAAGGCTTGGATTCTGCCATGCAAGATGGAAGAGAGGTCTTCTTGTTGAAATGGCAGAACCGGCGCAATTGTTGTATGCTGAAATCAAAGAAATATAACATCATTTAGTGACTGGATGAAGGTAAGAATATTCAGCGGAAAATTCACACTCACACTTGCGAGCTTGGAGAAATGAGCCAAATGAGCATCGTCCACTTCCCTACGAATGGATTGTATTATTGTCTCTCGGCTCAGTCGATTCAATCCACCATTTTGTTGTATGGTCTGAAAGATGCTTTTGGTGCCCCACTGCCTCGATGTCATGACAAACACAGTTCCATTACATGATGCCTCGACGAGAATCTCGGGTGTCTGGTATGATAGTGAGTGGTATTTCCCACTGATTACATGTGAAATCTCCGTTACGAATGACACGGGCATTGATTCAATATGATGGATGATGATTACTGATCCGAGTCCCCCGCGACTGTGAATGTGATCGACGATCATTTCTGTCATGGACTGCGCTCTCTCAACATTTCCAGGTGCAACGAGAACTTCCAAAACGCCGCGACTCAAATATGTATCATCCGAGCAATGACCCGCGAGCAAATATTTTTCCAGTCGGCGAGCAGTACGCATCTTCCCCACCCCTTCAGGTCCCACCAAGAGAAATCCAATGGCAGGCGGGAGAGCTGAGGAGCTATCCCCGGAACTTGCTGATGCTTGAGCCTCTTCTACAGACAAAAGTCCCCAGGTATCTAGTCGTTCAGCAATGATTTTAAGTGCCATGTTCTGAGGGGATAGTGATGTCCCAATCATTTGGCGCAGGTAATCTTCTGTTGACCAACTACCCACCGCACTTTCAGAAGTACTTGAATCATCGCGATAAGCTGTGCCGCATCTGGCTGACCAAGTCTTGCGATTATCGGGAGCGGCATGCATGCAGATGGGAAGCTCTAATTCGTCGACCTTGATGTCCTTTTGATTTTGAATGTCTGTCGTTGCGTGTGAATCGCCCTCGTCCAACTTTACATAGTGTTTCACATGGGACCGAATCGAAGTTATAATCGAAATCAGTTTCTCCATATTTGGGTAGGTCCAAAACAAATTTTCATTCCTAGCATCGTCACTTCGTTGCCAAAAAACAACGTAGCCATCTCTCATCTCGTCCCACGCATATCGAAATGAGTTTGAAAGTGCATACCATGCAACAGATGGAACATATACCATTGCATGATACACCAGATAAAGTAGATGTCGCGAATACCTTGCCCATGTTTCATGTTGTATGACGCCACCCATACCTGACGCATTACCGTGAACGGATTGGTCTGGTAAATGCCTTACTGCATAATAGTCTGTGGTCGTATCAATAGTATGATCAGTTGACAATTTTGACGTGTCGATAGGAGATAGATTCAATATAGGAGGAGGCGGCGGAGCATAACGCTTCAAAACGACTGAAAATATCGTCACGGCTGTGATTGTAATTGTCCTCCTGATTGCAGCGGAACGTTTTGCTTTCAACAGGCAATTTTTCTGCTGCTCCAGTATGTTATGACTTATCTCATCTCTCTGTGTACAAACCAAACGTTGCGTCTGGCTGCCATAACACCCGTCATCGTCTTCGTCATCGTCATCGTCGTCGCGCCGACCAATCCTGGCAAAATTCGAACCCACCGCGTGGTCTTCTGCGACATCATCTGGAATGACGTCCCAGTCCATAGGAAATACTTCCTGTCCATCGTCGTCTTCGTCAACTTGAGGGGCGCGATATCGACCCATCGTGGGAACAAGACGTGAGAAGTGCGCTGGATGTGTTCAGGTGGAAAAATCGAATTGAGGTACATTCTACATTCTAGGTATCATGATATTATGGAGTCCTAAATACATCATATGGATTATTTATTTCGTATCGTACCATCCACTGATCTGTAAGTACTCTATGGTACTCTAGGGTAGGTAAAAGCCCTACAATAATTCTACTTAATAATTCGTGAAAACAAAAAAGGGAAAAACTGAAGACAATTCGAAGCCTCTGGCTGGGGGTATCACCGATTTGACTCACAATCTACTACTTGACTTCATGACCAACGAAGAAGAGACGGAAGTTAGCGAGGAGGAGGAAAAGCGCATCAAGAGAAAGCTTTCTCTTGAGGCGTCGGTCACTCTTGGGTTAGGGTATGGAGCGAAAAAAAAGGAAAATGTCAAGGCATTTTTCAAAGCTGTGTGGCCCGTGCTCCAGGGTGCAGGGTGGACGCTGGTAAGTGAATTCGTCAGGTTGTAGCTTGAGCGCAGTTGGATTTGGATGTGTCTTCAAGATCGATTTGACACCGCGAGATACATATCGCCGGGGGGAATACCAATTGTCACAAGTCTTGGTTCTCGCATTCTATAAAAGTCAACAAGTCGCCTGATTCGCTGCGGCCATTCGTTGCTCTCTTCTACAATTAAGGTAAAGGGAGAGGGGAAAGACGAGGGCTTAACATTTTTTTTGCCACCTGGAGTAACGATGGGCCACGAAGGCGAAGAACATAAAGATACGCCCCAGTCACCCTCGAAAGAGAATCCATCTCCACCCATCGACGATGGGCCTTGGCTATGCGCCTCCTGTGGACATACCAACGTCACTGCAAAGTCTCGATGCAGTGGATCTTTTGGTGAAGGTCTGCGTTGTAAGGCATGGCGAGCCGGCAAGCGTATTCGAAAGTCTTACTTTAGCAAAGTGCGTGATGTGATTGAGAGGATACTCGAGAAGAATAATGAAGCGGAAGCCATTGCTGCCGATGCTTATACGGAGCTGGTTCCAGCCGAGTTATTCACAGAGCGAAAAGACAAAAAAGAACCAAGAGGCAGCAACAGCGTACCATCCTCGCCTTCCAGTCAGACACGACAGAAAAATGATCTTTGTTCATGGAAAGACGAGAGGACTCATTACAACAAAACATCAAGTCGCGTTGGGTCTGAGTTTCAAGTTGCCACGCTCCCCGAGGCAGGATCATGTACTAATCCTACAAATCATACCGATGCCGAGGACGGAGGCGCCCTGTGAGATCGTATGTGCCTTTATTTGATCACAAAATTCACACATCTTGTTTGCTACACTTACATTAATTATCGCTCAACTTGTCGAATGTCGGATGCCACGGAATCAAGATGTGAAAGGGTGTGGGACCCGGAACTAGCAGATAAGTCGGGTAAACTCGATTTTGTCCACACTAGGGTCAAATTTAACAAAAAAGAAGCTGCACACGATTTGCTTCATTTGCGTGGCTACCGTCTTCCGGGGTTCTACCAGGAAGTTAATAGCCTCGGTGCAGATGATGGCTCTGATTGGACTAAGGAAGATAACAACCGCTTTCGCGCTGCTGTGTTCGAACACCATGAAAATATGAGAGAGATATCCAAGGCGATGGGTAAGCCCATCAATCAATGCATCACCCACTATCTTGTGAGGTTCAAGCGCACAAAGAGCTACAAATCGTTGAAGAGGAGCATGAAGCGCAAAGCGAACATGAGTGGAGGTGGTACAGTCGGTACTTTGGTATGTAATGAATGCAGTAAAGGAGGCATGCTCATTGCATGTGATACCTGCGAGGCGCATTATCATTTAGCTTGCGCATTGCCGCCGCTGGAAAGCATTCCTGACGGGACTTGGATATGTGGCAATTGTCGGAGGGAGACACGGTCTATGCTATCCTCGCAAGATGAAATGAGCTGCGGTACGGATCAACATCAAGGGTCGGCAGATGTTTCAGTGAATGGCGGGGGTGATTTCTCAGAAAAAGAAATAGGTGATGGCGTCATGAATGAAGCGTCATTATCTCGAGATGACAAAAGTGATGCAGAAGATATTGCGTTAGAAGGAGCAGGGGATACCCGCAAGCGCAAATCTGATTCGAGACACGACCCAACACCAGTAGAAACTGCGTCTAACTCAAAACAAATCCACTGCATCTCAAGTTACAAAATGTGGAGGCCATGGTAACAGAAAATTTTTGCTGCGACCCATGCCTTCAAGGAAATTCTTGGTCTGATTGAGAGACATAGTAAAATACGTCGCACCATTTATGTTCCCTCTTCGAGACGGGTATTTTATTGACATCAGCTGGAAGCACAGATCGTTAATGTGACGTCGATGACGGTTGCAAGCTTTAAGTACAGAAAGGAAACAGCGAAAGAACAAAAAGTTGGATACAGTAGTTATTGAATAAACATAAGTCCAAACTTTAGCCAAAGAACTCGTGTCGGACAAATCTGACTGGTTACAGTTGAATTGTCGTTGATGAAACATAATACACTTAGAGGGAAAACATGATATTTATCTCCTTGACCAAATAGTTCTTCAAAAGCTCGAGAGAGTGACAACCTTTCACAACTTTTCTATCGCTACAAGGTCATCGTGTTCACAACATGACCTTTCATCGAAAAGCCTCTTTTACTAGATTCGGATTGCGATATAACTTTTTTTGTGGCTGCATGCATAATACACCTTTGCATCAGTGTACAAGCGTGTGGGATAACATTGGGGTTGAAGCTCCCAATGACCCAGCTGGAACATTGTGAGCACAGAACGTGATAAAGCATGTACTCTATATGTTGACCCTTAGTTTGCTAGGCGAAATCTCTCTGAATCAGCGGGTGTGGATAGGCCCTGTCAAAAGAGAAATATTGAAGCTTGTAACCCAATTCCACTCTGTTTGATAACCTTGACAAGAACAGCTAGTGGCCAAACTACCAACAGGCTTGGGAAGGAAACAGCAACCTGGCAAGTGCCCAAATCAAAGTTGTTTGACATTACCCAGAGATGAGTGGGGCAATTATGTACTTGAATGCATCTGTACAACCGTTCTGAACCTGAGCTGGCTAGTTGGAATGCCCATTGAAATAGGGGCGATCTAGCAGGTACCGGGCATGACATCAATGTGCAGAATAACCAGAGAGAATTGGATGGAACATGTATTTGCATCTGTTGCAGATACCGTATTCCTATTTGCGGCTCATACATTGCAGGATTGCCTATCTGGAGACCAGAATCAGCAACATCCCCCCAACGAACGACGGTGGGAGGAGGAGCATATTGGCCAAGGGAGACGGTGAGTATAAATTTCCGTTTAAGGTTCTCTCAAAGAAGCGTATCCAACAGCAACTAGATGATCTATCAAAGCCTGTTGTAGCACGTGCACCCTTTTATGTTCCGAACTTCTTCAACACACACAGAACCTCCTCGGGCAGATGAGAACTTAACAAACTTCAATGATAGCACTACGGTAAGTATCCATGATTGATCCTAATGTCTTTGACTCGGAGAACATCTCGGATTTAGAGAAATTGTTTGGCTACCCGTAATATTGCAAACACTTTACCAGATAATGAGGAAGATGAAAAGAAGCATCCCGCAAAGTCTGACAGGGAGTGTGACAATATCCTTAGTGGATATCTCTGTACGGTGACTACAGTATTTAGTCAGCAAGATGGAATTTACGGTTTTAAATTCCCCAA
>JALLOS010000553.1:0-12443 GCA_036939435.1 Stephanodiscus minutulus
GTACCTCTGTAAAGCAATAAATACAAAGCAGGAGGAGAACCAGCTATTTGAGAAGCCAGGTCTTACTGCACCACAAGGACCCATCAATTTTGAGCAAATGGCAATTGAGTGGTGCAAGAATGTTGATGCTGTCAACATCTTTCCCAAGCTGCCAGTGTGCTTGCACACCCATTACAGTAAGTGGCAGCGAAATCAGAGAGTTCATGATGCTGCCGAAGCAGCACCCGGTGAGGCAAGCCTCTGTGAGATAAATGCAGGATTTGGAATACAATCTGCTGTCACCACCATTGCCACAATGGTGCCTGTAATGCTGCCACCAACAATGCTACATCCTCCAGGCACTTTGGTGCAACCTGTGTTAGGTGTGATTGTTGGAGGGACAATGGTCGGGGGAGCACCACCAACTAGGGGGGATGACGGAAATAAAGCTAGACACCTGAAAGGAAAGAATGGGGTTGGAATAGTATGTCGTAGGTGCTGCAAATATTGTAAACAACATGGTAGAAGCTTGGAGGAGGCTAGTAACTGTCCAGGGAGGGGGGGGTGGCCGATGTGCACGGGAGGAGAAGGTGTGGTGTATCACTAGAGTGTGTGGGTGTGGTGTGCAATAGTAGCATCAAATGCAGGTGTCCTATGCCTGATGCAACTATGGGTATGGGTGGATAATATAAAGATACTTACTCATCTCGATTATTGTATCTATCACACGGTTGACTAGGCCTAGGGATAAGCTGGGGCATATGATTGGAACTGGGGTTGGAACCGGGGTTGCTGCTTGGATTAGAACAGGGCTTAGAACTTGGGTTGCTTGATGGATTGCGGCTTAGCCTACTAGACGGGTTTGAACTGGGATTGAAAATGAGATTAGAACTCGGGTTGGAACTTGAGTTATTGCGGCGGGATTGGAAATTAGATTAGAACTTGGGTTGGAACTTGGGGTCTTGCATGGTTGTGGCGTAGGCTTAGGGATAGGCTGTGGCAAAGGGTTGGGACTGGGGTTGGAAATGTTGCAGCTGGATTGGAATTTGTACCAAAGTGCAACAAACCACACACCCCCCCCACTTCTTTTCCTGTTCTCTTTTTTCTTTTTCCTTCTCCTTCTTCTTTTCCTCCCCCCCCCCTTCCCCCCCCCCCTTTCCTCCCTTTTTTATAATTCCTCTCCACAAACATGAAAAAAAAGCCTAAAACCTACTATTAAATAATATATGCATAAAAGAGTTCTACAATTAGCATTCAGTGATGCGTGCATGGCCAAGAATGAAACCACCAATGTTGCAAGTAAATGAATATGAATCCAAACCAAGATGAGGTATTGCCAATTTTTGTTGACTGATTGCTAACTTTACATTCTCTTAAGTCAAAATAGGTCACTGTGCTCAGTGTGGGTTTGTTTATGCTACCATAAAACACTGTTCATAAATTTGCATTATCTTAATAGCTTAGTCAGGAGTATTCAATTGGTAAATCGTAGTCATTCACCGCGTACAACAAAGCTAGAGAGAGGCTACACCACCTGCCTTGCTTACACGAATCCAAAATACTTGGCGCCGAGCGCGATCCCGAGACCACCGAGCCCCAACGCGAACGGCGCGGCCACCCTCGCGAAGTAAAGGAGCACGCTGCACTCGCCGATGCTATCGATCTCGTACGCGCACCTCCACACGCCGCCGTGGAACGAACCGTACGAGAAGAGCTGGTTGGGATTGGCAAGTTTCGTTTTGGGATTGGCGACGCACCCCGGATTGTTCAGGTCGTGGAAGAGGATGGCTATCATCACCGACTTGGAAGTCTCCGGTGCGAAGATCTCGTACGGGGAGAAGTACGGCATACCCTCGTAGGCCCAGGCGAAGGTGCGATTCTGGACCACGGACGCGGTGGACGTGGAGGGCGCGACGTTCGAAGACACGATGCACCCCTCGTCGCGCGCGATGACGGCGCGCCAGTGCTGCATCCGCTTCGCCAGGGCTGTGAAACGGGATCGAGTACGGGTGGGTGGGGGGTGGGTGGGGACATCAGAGGGCGATGGGAAAAGCGGGAAAACGAGAGCGAAGGTGGGGGGAAGAAAAAATAAACTGCGCGTCCCCATCCCGGCAACTTGGGTCTCGCTCGCAAGAGACGAACCGTTCTTACCGTAGTTCGGGCCTTGCGCAACGCTGATCCCGTTGACGTAGTAAAAGTCCCCGCCGGTCCCCGAGACCGGATCGCGCACGTTCTTCCTAAGCAGCTTTTTCCCGCCGAGGAGCTTCATCACCGAGCAGAACGGACTCTTGGAGTAGTCGGCGTAGGCCGACGCGGCTGCGTCGTGCGCCTCCTTCGGTACAAGATGCAGGTCCGTCGGCGTGCAAAGGTAGGCGAGGCTCGTCTTGCCCGCCTCCCTCCTGGCGCACAGGTCCCGGCAGATGGCGTCCATGGCCAACGAAACCTGCACGTGAAGGGCGCCGTTAAGGTAGGCGTAGCTCCCGATCGTGAACGCCTTCCCGGGGTACAGGTCCACGAGCCAATCGCGAACGATGGGGGTCTCGGTGAACAGGTTGCACCCCGCGCAGCCGTAAATATCGTCGTCCGTCGCGCAATCCTTCTGCTCCTTGGTCATGGGGAATGTGATCGAGCCGGACGAGTTTTTAGCGCTCTCGATGAGGCGTTTCCAGATGAAGGGCCTGTCGAGGTCGATGGCCACGACGTTCGCGCCGAGCGAGAGCAGGACCTCGAGGGGACCCATGGCCGATCCCGCCCCGAGGAGCACGAAGTACCGATCGCTCAGGTCGATCCACTTGGGGTTCTCGCTGCACAGTATTATGGCGTCCCCGGCGCTCGGTTCGATGGTTCCGTAGTCGACCCACTTCCTTACCTGCGCCTTCAGCTCGTCGCCGGAGATCTTACGTCCCTTGTACGCGATTTCCAACTTTCTGTTTTTCTCCGGTGGGACCTCCCCTCTCACGTACCCCGTGAAGAATTTCGTGTCGTTCTTCGCCGACATGGCCTCCGCGAACGTGGTCGTCGTACTCCCGTCCTTCGACACGAACTGGAACGTCGAGTACGCCGCGTCCAACCCGGCCCGCGCGATCCGGAGCGCGTCCTCGGGAGACTTGCACTGGACCTCGACCATTTTCGCCAGGTGCTTGACGTACCCGAACCTCCACTTCTTCTCCGCCTTCACGTCCTCGGCGGCCTTGGCATCGACGGACCCCACCGCCGCCGCGAGTATCGACTTGGACGTGTCCGTCGACGACCGTATTTCCTCGCCGGTCCCCTCCTTCACGTCCGTGATCGGCCACACGAGACCGCGGGGGGGCGGAGGCGGTTTCGCGAAACGATTGCGGAATGCCTTCCTGCGATTGCCGGCCATGTTGAGTATCATGGGCAACGCGCCCGGGGCGTAGATTATCGGGAAGGCCATCGCGTACCAGTACATGATGTATTCCTTCCCGGGACCGAGGATCGATAGGAATGTCGGACACCTCGACGAGTTGATGAAGACCGACAATTCCCCCGCGATGCCCGTGGGGTATAGCAACGCGAAGAGGGAGTACCGCAGCCAGAATAGGGGGTAGGGCGTACCCTTCGTGGCGTCGCCGGACACTATGGCCGAGATGTAGAAGAGGTACCGAGGCACCTCGACTAAAGCCCAGGATAGGATCATAAGAGCCGCTCCCCAGTGCGCTGTTGCCAGGACGACGGGGTGACACGTGAGGAAGAGGACGGATCAAAAGGGGGGGGGGGGGAGGTCATAATATAAAATACAACAACAAAAATGCAACAAGGGCAAACAAAAGGCGACTCACCCTGCGCCTTGGGACTGGAATTGATCATGTTCAATGCCACGATCCTGCTCCCCACCTGAAGCAAGGTGACGAAGACCGGACTACGGACGAGGCCCGCGATGGCGTGCACGACCTCACCCACGGCCATGCTCTGCACGATCGTCAACACGAACGCAAGACTGAGATCGCCCTCCTCGTCGGTATATCCCGCGGTGCGGGGGGTGGAGGAGTATACCGATCCACCCGCGATCCGGAGGGCGTCGGTCATCGACATGCCCGAATATAGGGAGGAGGAGAACGATCGGAACAGGGAGGGTATGCCGACGATTAGTACGTACGACCATCCGAGACAGCAGAGGGCATTGTAACTTATTAGGTAGGATTCCTTGACCCCGAGCTTGGGAGGCTTCCGGGGGGGAGGGGAGGTGGCCGCCATCGTTTCGGACCTTGCCTTGGAGTATCTTTTTATTATCTTCCAAGCTGTTGTTGCAGATATCGTAAGTAGAAGAGTATCTACTCTACTCTTTAAGTAGATTGGAGAGATTCGTCGAGTGTGAAAGATACGCTCGCTGGCAATGACAAAAAAACACGTCACCCCACGAAACAAGAGTAGTATCTCCACGTGAAACCTCCATGGCTGCCAAGCACCAGACTTAAAAATCAAGGCACAATAACACACAAATCTAAATTTGTCAATAATATTACATCTTGTTAAAATGCTACAATTTGGCCCTTTTTAATAAGTGAGGAGTTAGCTCGTTTCGTCAAGACCTTCCCTGCAATGCCCAATATCAATATGCCATTGTTTTTTTCATTCTGTGTGAGTTACTCACCTGCCACATCCCAATCGGACAAAAAGTCCGGCAAGATGGCATCACCCGCCGCCCGGCATTATCATCGAAATAGTTCGCACTGAGATGACGGACCAAGGCCGCTCGTGTGAGCAGCACATCAACTGTGGTGTTGGTGTGGTGCTGGAGTAGGAGGATGGTGTGGTACGCCTGCGGAAGGTGCAGCAGCAGCAGGTGCTTGGCTAGTTGAGGTTGAGGGGAGGGAGGAGACGGCCATTGCGGCAATTTGGTAATCGATGGCATTGATGGCTGCCGTGTCGGATTCCTCCATCAACGTCAACGTGCAGACCAGTTCTATATGAGACTGCCCGTATCTATCTACATAGTGACGGCTGGGCACTGCATACACATTTGCATTGGATCGGACATCGCCTTCTAGAGGAGGAGGCAGTGACATCTCAACAACAACAAATTCAACACTGCAAAGGCAGCTGGACCCTAAGGGGTTACCCGGCGCTCACGGCCTTATGGAGTGACATCTTCAGGTTGTCGTAGCTATTGTCCCTCACAAGGAGGTATGCAGTCAAACATAAAGTAGACACAGATCACACGCTTCGCGGTGCAATGCTGCGGCTACACTCACTCCTTTTCTTTGTCATCACCCAAACAAATTAAATCTGCAACCTCATCCTCAACGTCTAGTCTAATAAGTACTTAAAGATAAAAATCTAGTTTTGACAAACTATGCAGGGCTAGTGTTTTACGCCTCGGAGAGGCGGGTGAGGCGCCATGGTAGGGCGACAGCTGCCTTCTTGGTTCTTGGGGTTGTGGTTCAATGTGCTATGTTGCTTTGTGTTGTGTGTGGAGATGTGTTATTTCACATTATTTCCACGTGGCAAAACTGCTTAGCATTATTTCCTTTTCTTTTTCTTAGCTCTGGTCAAAAATCGATCGGGAGCCGGAGACGATTGCATCGCATCGTCCCAACTCGAACACAATGGATCCGTCAGAAGTCGATCGCTCCAACGGTACGGCGGCTTCCGAGGAGGCCGATGGCGACACGATTCTCGAGTTCGAGGCTCGCAACGTCGATCCGACGAAGTGTCCCTTCACCAACGACGTGGTCTCCTTCGCCCTGCGCCGTTCGTCCTGCGTCCACCTCGCCGGCATGTCGGGTGCCGGCAAGAGCACGCTCTCGAGCTACATCGCCGGGCTGCTCCCCCCCCGTCGGGGGAGGGCCGCGCTCCGCAATACGCTGGGCATCGAGATAACGAAATGCGCGTGGGACCCGTCGATACCCGTCGGCGAGCGCGTGGGCATGCTCTTCCAGCAGACGACGCTGCTAGATTCGCTCACGGTCGCCGGGAACGTCCTCGTGGCGCTGGAGAATTGTCCCTCCGCAGCGAGGAACAAAAACGGCTGTGGCGGTCGGGCGGCCGTCAAGGGCCTGCTCGAGGCGGTCGGCCTCGACTACCTGCGGGACGGTCTCAAGCGTCCGTCGGAGCTGTCGGGCGGGATGGCCCGCCGCGCGTCCCTGGCGCTGCAGCTTGCGCAGCACAAGCACGTCATCATACTGGACGAGCCCTTCGCCGGCCTGGATCACGCCACCGGGGCGGGCGTGGCCAGAGAGTTGGAAAGGCTGCGGAGGGAGAGGGGCACGGCGTTGCTGTTGATCTCGCACGAGCCGGAGATCGTGGACATCGTCATGGGTGAGGCAACGAGGGCGGCGGCGGCGGCCACGAAGGTGAAGAATGGTGGAAGCGGGCACCGCGATGGCGCGAACGGTGACATTTCGTTGACCGGGACATCGTCCATGCGTCGCACCGTCACACTGCATCGCCGAGAAAGCGACTGCGATGGATCCAAAGTTGGCAGCACCCTCCGACACCCCTCCGTTTTCGGAAAAGATGCCCATCAACGATTCATGATAAAGCTCCTCGATTATTTCCTGTACTCCTTGCCGCTCATCCTGCTGACGTTCCTGGCGGCGGGGCTCGCCATCTCTATGCTTTCGGCCGACATATTACGCCGCGTGGACGTATCTGATACCGTCCTTTCGGTGGTGCAAAGGGAAATCAAACCCTTGATTCAAATGTTCACCGGAGAAGAAGAAGTTAACCCTATGTACACCATGATGATTAACATGAAGGTTAAGGCGATGCTGAATGTGACTATCCCGCCCGCCAAGGCTTCACTGTATGCTATGGGCATGGCCAAATTGTTCGTGTTGGAGATAGGACCGCTTATCACTGCCCTTTTACTGAGTGGACGCATTGGTGGTAGCTATTCCGGTGAGGTTGCGACGATGCAGTCAACGGCGCAAAATAAATTATTACTCACATTGGGGATTTCTCCGGTGATGTGGACGTTCGCACCGTCGTTGCTGGCTAGCTGGTTGGCATCACCGCTGTTGACGTTAGCCGGAACAATTCTTGCTTTGGAAATCGCAGCGCATGTCGGCCCTTTGTATGGCATTGGAAACATTGTTTCCTATCGGCAGGAGGTATGGGATGCCGTGTTCCTTCCACTCAGATTGCGGGGTGTCGTCGCATGGAGAGACAACGAAGGCTGGGTTCAATCTCTCTCGAAATCTATATTCTCTTGCTTGGATCTACGCAGTACCTTTTCCGAAAAATACTCCGATGCTCTTATTGAAATTGCCACACATCCCATATGTTTTCATTTGATCAAGTCCGTGGTATTTATAACGATCATTATGGGCGTAGCCGAGGTGGCGTCACGACGGAATGCGGAATTGACAGCGAAGGACGTGCCCAAGGTTATCACGAAAAGTGTTGTTGGTGGGAGCTTGTTGGTTATTTTTGCAGACTGGGGTTTTTCCCAACTCTTATTGAAACGACATTAGAACAAGTGACGGTAGAGGTTTTGCGGTCAACATATGATGCGGCTAAGCTTTGTTCTAGAGTTAGTCTCGTTGGCGTGGAATCATTTTGAATTCCAACAAAATAGATGATGAATAGGAGTAAACATTATGAAATTTTGACATAGAACAAAGAGATTGATTGTCTCAGAGGCAAAGACATCATCTACATACGCTGTATCGAATGGCAAATTCATCTCTACATTTTAGGTACGGATTCGTCTTCCAGCAGAGATATCGTTCTCAACAACCCACGTAAGTCCGCCCGCTGAACTCCGTTTTCTAACTCATGATCCTTCATTTGTATTGCGAACTCCAAAGCTGTTAGGTCCACCCCTTTCACACTTTTTCGCGGGTTGGAGTATAATCTAAACCGTGATGACCCTCTCAAGTTTCGATTGGCACCCACATCTAACAAATATTTAACAACCGTACACATGCCACGCGCAGCTGCAATAACGAGAGGATACAGCTCTTTACCAGTGCTCGACCATCTTCCAACCACTCCCGAAGCAGCTGACGTTCGATATATATTTTCGGCCATTGAGGTAGAGAAGAGTCCTACCTCAGCACTGGCTATGTTAGGATTTGCGCCATTTCCTATCAACAATTTAATACATTTTAAGATGACTGATTCCTGAACGTATCTCGCACGTACAACCTCGACCAAGAATGTTCCGCCAGTGCGTACACGCCTATTGATAGCAATAGGTTCATACTCAATCAGTAATTTCTTCAGCATCGATAGAGATAAACGCTTTTTGGAGGAGTGGGCATGCTCCTGAAGTTCCAAGAGAGCACTTTCGTTGCGAGATAAGAGGAGGTTGTAGGCGTGGATATATTGATCCTTGGGAGTGGCAGGACGCAGACGACCAGACCTACGGGGAGATCCAACGCCGGCACGTGCGCGTTTGAAGGGTCGATCTGTGCTGACAGCCAACACGCTGTTTGGAAGAATTTGTTCGGTGTTTTGATTGATTCGATAATAATCACACTTCAGATCATTCATCGCCAGTTCCCAAAGATCTCGTTTTTCATCCAGCTCGTGTTGACAATGTTTAGAGAGAGGCCGCATGCTCTTGGGCAACGGTAGTCAGAGTATGTTCGGGGAGATTTTTGTCAAGAGAGATGGGTGATGATGAGTATCGGTGAGCAACAATCAAACACGCAATTATATTATACCACATGGATGAAAGCAGTACTCACATGACAGATGCATGGCCCGATGAGAGACGGAGAGTCGGCAACGTAACTGAAAATTGAGTGGATTATTACGTCAGGTAAATCGATGAGGTTCATCTTGCTCATTCTCTTGGCCAAGATCCGAATGGACACAACATCGCCAGCAAAAAAATCAGGTGGGTGGGGGGGCGGGGGTTAGAGTTATGGTAATATGTGTAGTTTCTAGTTTCACCTACTCTGGCATTTGTGGTACCTAGTTTAACACTGTCTAAGGTCTCATCCATTAATACTAGAGATATAGAAATAAATATAGTAAAACTTAAGTACCCCTAATTCGTGTTGCTCTCGCTCTCGGTATGATAGGTGTATTTATTATGCTCGCCCAACTTTTTTTTATTTTAAGCGCTTCACCATGGGAGGCAAGCAGAGTAAAAACAAGAGCAAGCCTATCCCACCCAAGAAGGGCGGCACGATAACCCCCATCGACAGGGCCACGCTCGATCTGAAAATTTCACGCGACAAACTCTCCAAGTATCGTACGAAACTCGCACTCGACTCCGATAAACTCGCCACGCGGGCAAAAACACTCCACACCGAGGGCAAGACTAACAATGCGCTTCAATTGCTCCGGCTGAGAAAGTATAAACTCCAGGAGGCCGACCGGGTCGAGGAACAGTTACTCACGGTCCTTCGTATGGTAGATAAGATCGCCGAGAAGCAGAACGAGCAGGAAGTGGTCCAGGCTATGAAACAGGGGAAGAATGCGTTGCAGATGATGCACGAGCAGATGGGAATAGACGAGATCTTGGATTTAATGGACGACATTCGTGATCAAAATGAGGTGGAGAGGAGGATAAACGAGGTTCTTGGTCAGGAGGGCTTGACAGCTGGAGAGGAAGATGTGCTGGCAGAGCTGGAGCAGTTAGAGGAGGAGGTTCGGTTGGATGAAGAAAAACGAAATGGAGAGAAGGAGGATATTATTGAGCTTCCGGCAGTTCCTACTACTCGGCTACCTGTGGTAAAAGAACCAAAACCGACGATAGCAAAGGTGGCTGTTGCATCATGATTTTTTGAAATAATCATTTGATGACCTGACTTCAGAATAGTTAAGTACGGTGACAACAGCTCATTTCCTGCTGTTGTCTTCTTTGGTCTGTAGCAGAAGGGGTGCATGTGCAAAACAAGAAAAGGTGGTCAGGGTCAATTGAGTGTCTTTCTGTACATAATGGTAGTAATAATATCCAATATTTGGAGCCGACAACGAACTCAATCGCTGGTGGTTTATTTCGATCTGGCCTCCATCCTCTCTGAGAGTTTAGTCTCCAATCGATGAATGCGGCAACTTTGACAATTACCATGCCAAAAATAATACATCAAAATAGCAAAGCTTTGCCGCTATCCCCTGTTATCATAATCAGAATAGTGGGTAAGACTGTAAGATGTAAGGTCACAGGCCGCCAATGCCAACAAGCACTGTGCTATTACTGAGTCCCTAAATAAGGTATGAAGCGGTGTCAACTTCGCATGACCAAGGTGGAGGTGGAGACCTGCCACTACTTGTCTTCACGCTAGCTTCGGTACCCTACAATTTTCTTCTAGTTACCAGTTGTTTCAGGGCTTGTCGGTAGGAGGAATTAAATTTGACAAGGATGCAATGGTTTTCATAAAGGAGACCCCCCCCACACCGTTGGACGCGTCTTGTGAAGACACATCTTTAATGTACTGGTACGGGGGTCATCCAATGCAAATTAACTCAGCCCTTATTCCAAAGGAACATCTTTCAGGTACCAAAAATAGTGGAACAGAAGAGTATGGCTTGCTTGGTTGAACTGTTAAAATTTTCCAAAGTAAAATATCAAAATGGCATGTTGCATTTGTTCATTGTGCTTATGGTGAAGTGAGCCTACCTACTGGTTAGGTTACAATTGCAGACCAAGAAGAACAGACATGACGAACACCCCTCCCTCCTTGTGTCCAAGAAAAAGAGCAGGGAAAACCCAACCTGGATGGATTCCATTCACACAGGAAAGGAAAAACAAACTACCAAAACCAAAAGGAAGAGGCCAAAGATAAATCATTATAGCAGAACTGAGGGTAGGGGTGGCACATTCCTATTATTTGCCTCTCTTTGGCGGCAACTCGCACAGCGCGCCTGCAACATAGCCTTCAGTACCGATCCTACCACTACGCCACAACTTACCTCATAGTAGACTGTTTTAGTAATATATAAACCATACTCGCTACTTTTATTTTTCATCCGTTTTAGCGATTACGGACGATGGCCAGGAATCCATAACCATTGGCAAATAATAGGAATGAAATCACCTAAAATAACATTTGCCCAAACTCCTTTTAATTTTAGTGGATGTCCAAGGTATATGTCGATAAGATAGATCCCAATTTTTACAAAAAAAAATTACCCGGAAGTGCCCCGTTAGGTTTGTCAACAAAGAATTCTGTGTATAATGTTAGTGACTGGACTGGTGACTCACATTTGACTCACTATTTGAGTAGTAAAACGATGGGCTTTTGATATCCAACTTTTTAAGCGTTCATACACTATGTAGTTCCTTATCCAACTGAAAACAATAAACAGTGACTTCACAATGGTATCCCATGATTATCTATAGATCATCCGCCATTTTGACCATACTGTTCCTTGCTAGTGTTCACTTGAATTCCACTTTGACCTCATCAACTTAACCCGTGATGTTTCACTGTCTCCCTCTCTCAAGTATTCTCTATTTAGCACCTTGAAATGCTGTGGTTGGGTAAATACATGGGTGCATCCTTATGCCGTATTGCATGTGCAGGTGGGGGTAAATTTTAGGAAAAATGGGGTATGGCCGAGCCTGTATGATGTTGCGGTGTCATGGTTGAGGCTGCAAACCCCCATTGACTGCATCCCACATCCATATTAGATATACAAGAAGTATTTGAGCACCTTGAGATGCTGTGGATGGGCATATGGGTGCATTCATAGCCGTATTACATGTGCAGGTGGGGGTGAATTGTAGGGAAAATGGGGTATGGCCGAGCCTGTATGATGTTGTGGTGTCATGGTTGAGGCTGCAAAAAATGGGGTATGGCCGAGCCTGTATGATGTTGCGGTGTCATGGTTGAGGCTGCAAGCCCCCATTGACTGCATCCCACATCCATATTGGATGTATAAAAAGTGTTTTAGCACCTTGAGATGCTGTGGATGGGCATATGGGTACACCCTTATACCATTAATAATTTGTGGAGGTGGGGGTGAATTTTAGGGGAAATGGGGTATGGCTGAGCCTGCATGATGTTGTGGTGTCATCATGGTTGAGGCTGCTAACCCCCATTGACTGCATCCCACATCCATATTGGATGTATAACATGTTTTTTAGCACCTTGAGATGCTGTGGATGGGTATATGGGTGCACCCTCACACTGTTACGCCCGTATGGGTGGGGGTGGATTTTAGGAAAATTGGGGCATGGCTAAGTCCAAGTGATGTTGTGGTGTCATGGTTGAGGCTCCAAACCCCCAAAGACTGCATTCCCCAACATATATATGCAAAGTGTTTTAGCAGCTTGAGATGCTGTGGATGGGCATATGGGTGCATTCTTATAGCTGTATTACATGTGCAGGTGGGGGTGAATATTAGGAAAAATGCGGTATGGCTGAGCCTGTATGATGTTGCGGTGGTCATGGTTGAGGCTGCAAACCCCCATTGACTGCATCCCACATCCATACTGGATGTATACAAAGTGTTTTAGCAGCTTGAGATGCTGTGGATGGGCATATGGGTGCACCCTTACACTGTTACGCCCGTACGGGTGGGGGTGAATTTTTGGA
>JALLOS010000556.1:0-11612 GCA_036939435.1 Stephanodiscus minutulus
AATTGGGCTCGGTCATTGGTGATGGTCGTCGACCATCGCAATAAGACCCATGAAACGATGGAAGTTCTCCAAACTGAGTGGACGGCCTATTGTCTTGTCAAAATTACACCGTTTCATCGAGCCCTCGACATCAAACGGTTGAAAAGGAAACTGGAAATGCTCCCCAAGGCAACTGATGATATCACTGTGCAGAAAATAGAGTTGGAGATGGAAATTACCAGGCTTGAATCTGAAACCCTCGATGAACGCAATCAGCGAAAGAAGAAGGAGAAGATGAAGAAGGCGGAGGAGGAAGTAGCGCTCGAACGTAGGCGACAGGAGCGCGATCGTAAACGCGCAGAAAAGGAGGCGGATGAGGTAGCACTGGCAGGTAGGCGACAGGAGCGCGATCAAAAACGCGCAGAAAATGATGAAAAAATCACAAGAATGAGAGCGGATGGTATTTCCTTCGCCAAGATTGCATCAAAATTGGGCAATGGCCTAAAGAAAAATGACATCAAAAACAGGTGGAATCGTCACCTTAAAAGCATAGAGACTAGTATGAGGTAACCTTACCTAGGCACGATGGATGTCATTCCTACCCGTTCCCTCTCTATCTCTTACAGCCTCAATTGATATGGAGAGGATCCAACTTCGTGAGTTGACAACCTTTCATTTTTCTTACCCATTTTTGGAGCATTGTATGGTCTCGGTTGTGTGTGCGTGCTGTGCCCAACCAAAAGCACCCGCTGGGAAATTCTTGGCGGGAGCAAACCAAAGAACCCACGACAATGACGACGGCCGACGCGATCCGTCCGGCGGACGACGACGACGACGACGACGACGGCGAGCCCCGCAGGAGGAGGAGGGCGAGTAGGGAGCGAGGCACGCCGAGGGGGGCGCTGCCCCGTCGCGTGTCGACGATCCTGATCGTCTCCGTGAACGCGGTCTGCGCCACCCTTGCGACGGCTCTGTTCCTGCATTCCTATTCCCCCCCCCCCTCTCCGAGCGGGACGACGGCGGTGGTGGGATATGCGAGGGTGGCGTTCGTGGCCTGCCTCGGCGCGGCATCGACGTCGGCGGGGATAGTGTACGGCGATTCGATTACCCATCTCCTAGCGTTCGGCGTGGCGGTGAGTGCGATGATGAATGATGATATCTTATATTCGATTCTCTATCATCGCGAGTAGTAGCGCTATGCATATCGTGCCATCCCCCCCCCCCCCCTCCTCGCCCGTGGATCGCTCTCATTTTTTGCCCCCCCCTCTCCCTCTCCCTCTCGCAGATGCTGTTCGTCGCGGTCGACGATGGCGTCCTTCACGCGCTTGCCTCGTCGTCTCCCCCCCTGATCCTCGTCGCGCTCTCCTCGATGGAGGGACCACGACGCGCGATGTCGTCGTTGGACATCGACAGCTTTCTGTTAGGTCCGTTCGTCATGCGATCGTGTTGCATAGTACCTCTGGCGATGGCCATGCATCTCTCGATGATCATCGTCGCGGACGACGATGCCGAGGAGGCGACTATCTCGTCAGGGGGCTTCGTCTTCGGCGCCGTCCCGACCATCGCCTTGTGCCTTGCGACGCTCCTACTCATGCGAGCGTACCACGCGAATAGGTCGCACAAACACGGATGCCTCCTCACATCGGAGATGAAATCGCAGTCGATATTCGCGGGGGTATCGATGATACTTTCGATCTCGATATTGATGACGACGGCAACGTCGCCGTCGCCGTCGTCCGCATACGTCGTCATCGCCTTCCTCCTCGGTTCCGCATTCGTGACGCTCGCGTGTCACGTCTGCGCATCGGTCTCGGACGTGTGGTACACGGTCGGGTCGGGACAATTCCGCATGGTATCCCTGGACACGTTCGGGATGGTCCTCTTCTTCGCGTGTCCCGCGGCGGTGCTGCACTATCGCTTCCTCGACATGTACGCGGATCGCGTGTCGCATTTCCGATCGACTCTCGCGGGGGGATACGCGCGTTGCGTCGGCAGCGTCCTCCCGCCGCCGTCGGCGGCGAGCCGCGGCGAGGAGGACGCGCTGCTGCTCCCGTTCGCTTTGGCGATGGCGCTCGTGTCGATATCCTCCGTCGTCGGGGTGCCCCTGCTGAACGCTTTGTGTCCCCTGGGGGGGTACCTCTACTCCCGCGCCTACGCTCACGGTCGGCCGAACACGAGGAGGGTAGCCATATGCGTGAACTATCGCGATCTGCCGAAGAAGAAGAAGGACGGATGCGGCGGCGGCGGCGGGGGGGAGGACGGTGTCTTCTGGGATTCCCTGATCAGGAAGAGGAAAGCGACGACGGGCGGCGATGATCAAACAACGACCGCCGATCCCGTGCTGAACGTGTTCGTAACCCCGGAGGATATGGCACGTTATCCGGACGAGTTGAGGGCTATCGCCGGTCGCGGTCATGCCGTCGAGTTGGCACCATCCGAAGAATCCGACGGAGCACATCGCTTCGGCCCGAGTGTATTCGGTGGGAAAAGGGCCGTCCGCGACCTTCGTATTGCTCATCGCGAGTACGCCAAATTGTTCGGGGAGGGGGGAGAAGCGAGGCCGAGTTGGATGCTTTCGAGGTCATCCTCGAGCCTAGGCAGACACCCGTCCGTACTCCGCGAGGCGAGCGATCTCGGGATGAAGGTCGCGTATTGGTCGACGTTGGTCGTGTTGACCGACGAGGATCGTCTCACCAGCGGGCAGAGGAGTGCGATAGGCGGAGACATCTCGGATAAGAACGGTGGATCCATCATTTACGTCACACTTGGTACGGGGGTATCGTCAAATGGCGTGTCCGGTTTGTTGTGCGAACTTGTCGATATGTTGGACGGAGAATACAGTTTAGCATCCCTGTCCGATGTCGCAAAGGATGATGCCGAGATGGTATTAAAACGTTAAGCACGTCCCGTTTTACATCAAAACATGTCATTTGTGTTAAGCAGGTTAGCGCATGAATAAAACGAAGCTCTGAAAAAGCGATTGCATTTAGTTCCTCTTCCTCGTCCCATTTAGGCAAACCAACTGTTATTTGCTTTATTCACTGTCTTATACCAACTAGAAAATATCTAATGCCAGTTCCGTTGATAAGTGATTCTCCTCATAATGCTCCGTTCTTCTGTTATCCATTAGAACCAAGTCGAGTGTCGATCTATCAACGCCGAGACGAATTTGTTAGAACGTCGCTTCTTCTTCACATCGCCATCCTTTTCACCAGTTACCATACTATCTAAAATATCGACGATATCCGCGAAGTTAGGGCGCTGTTTTATATCGGCGCTAGATGACAGGAGAAGAGGGGGGGGGGGGATGAGCATATTGTAACGACAATGAAGAAGAGGCCCGACTAAAAATAAAAAAAACAACCCTGAATGAACCGACTCACTCCCAACAACTTTTCATCAATTCCGTCAAGTCTTCCGGCCACTTTTTGTTTATGACAGGCCTTTCCCCTTCCCGCACCACTCGGCTGTAAAATTCCTCCCGGTTCATTCCATCGTAGGGCTTCTTGAAGGCTACCAACTCCCAGAGTATGACCCCTGCGTGTTAAAGTTTAACAAATACGGTGAGACTGTCAGTCCCAATCATTTTCACACCAAAGGTATATGATCCAAAACAACTTACCATACGAGTACACATCCGCCTTTTGATTGTACGGTTGACAATCAGCTACCTCTGGGGCCATGTAACGCAAGGATCCCGTCTCGCCACTCATATCGTAAACCTCATTGGATACCGATGCATTTTCTACTATCCTTGCTAAACCAAAGTCAAACAACATTACCGTTCCGTCCAGAGTAAACCCTAAAAGGTGTAAAAAAGATCGGAAGCATCATGTTAGCAGGAAAGGAATCCGACATAAAAAGGACGTAATATATTTCGATGTGAAATCATGGTATGAGAAGACACTCACCAATGTTATCAGGCTTCAAATCACGATGCAGCACCATGACATTAGGGATCGCTCTCCCATGGAGGTACGCCAAAGCCTCGGCCAAACTCTTGGCGCATTTCAAGACGTCCATGTACGACATCTTCCTCTTCGCCCAGAACCGTCGCCTCCTGTCGCGGATGCGATTGTCGTATCCGAGCAATTGAGACAGCGTGCCACCGTCCAACCGTTCCATGACCACGAATCGCACTCCCCGTGGAGTGAAGCCGGCGCCGATGAGCTTGACGATGTTGGGATGGTCCAGCCGCGAATGCACCTCCAGCTCCGCCTCGATTTCGTTTATCGCAAGCGCGACGTCCTGGCATTCCGGCTTGAGCGTCTTCACCACTACAGACTTTCCGTTCAGCACTGCGGTATGAATCCTTCCAAGGCGGTGAGATTGAATTAGAGTAAATTAGATTTCAGTCAATCAATGCATGTTGGCAAAAACACGAAAATCTTGCTTTTTCCTTGTGTTGTCACTTACCAGTTGTTGCCACCATCGGTGAGATATTCGACGTTGCGCAACGAGTCCCACTGAAGATTGAGTTGTGCGCCCGTGACCGAGAAGATGCGATGGGGACCATCGCTCCGCGGCTTGTCGTGAGGCGTCGGTTGACTGCGGACATGCATTGATTGGCTCATCTTTTGGGACACGGCCTGGTTAAGATTTTTGATGTAATACGTGGGTTAGACTCATACATATATATTGGATAACAGGATGTTGCCTCGAGAAGATTCACGGGTCGAAGGTAACCCCAGACGGACAAAATTTCAAGACACTCACCGATCCCGATGGTCCGTGTTCGCCGACACTTTCCTCGACCATCAGGTTGGTAACTTCGTCTAACACGACCTCCTCCGCCAACGAATTGACGGCCGCTGCAACCGTGGCGAGGGACATGTGCACGAGGAATTCCACCGCCTGCGGCTTCATAATTGCTCTTTCAGGGCGAAAGAATAATGAAATACGAACGAAAAGGGTGAGGGCCGAAGTCGGGGGAGAAATTTGTCGGGACATAAAAGAGGGCGAGTATCTCCCTCTCCCAGGTGAACAGCCTCGAACCCCCTCCCGCCCTCCCCCCCGAATACATCAACCCCCCCCCCCCCCCCCCTGCCCCCCCCCCCCCCCATCCCAGCCTAACCAACAATGACGCAAAATGACGTAATATCCCTGAATCCATCACGGAATATGAGCTCTCACCTTCGTATGCTGAAATAAATGATGGTGACATTCGTCCCGCTCCCGCCGTGGCACACCGGCACGGCCACGGCCGTCCTAACGTCGCTTATCGAGCACTTGAGCGCCTCGGCGCCGTGGACCGTGTGCGCCGTGACCCAGACCACGTCCCCCGCCTCCTTCGCCCTCTTGCAGAGCGCGGGGCTCAGGCGGTGCGTGCGCTCCGCGGACCTCTCGCCGTAGTACACGTCCACGAGCTGCTTCCTACACGACTCGTCGAGGGCCGTGGGGCGGACGTGGGAGTTCGTGAGCTGGTGCGTCTTGGGGCCGGTTCGCAGCCACATCTCTGCGATGTCGAAGTTGAGGGACTCGCACGACGAGGAGAGGAGGGATTCGACGGCGGGCACGGGGGTGGAGAGGAGGCGGGTGTGATACTGCTGCTGGAGCGATTTGTCGTATTGGGGTCCCCCCCCTCCCGCCATCGTCGCCGCTTGACTGGCCTGCTGCGCGGTGGTGGTGGCGGTGGAGGTGGTGGTGGGCGTGATAAGTTCGGGCGTGGCGTTGGGAGAGCGGGGGGGCGGCGGCGTGGAGTAATACCGCGGGGGCAGGCTGTTGTTCCGTTGCATTTTTTGCTGAAAGTTATGATGGTGCTGTTGCTGCGAGTTCCGATGAAGCGCGGCCATGTCGTCCCCCCCGGCCCCCGCCATGTTGTCCGCGAAGCCTTCCATGCCGGCACTCTCGCTGAGCCCCCCCAACGTCGGCGGCATCGCCGGCGTCGGCGGCGGCGGAGACGTGCCGGAAACGCTGGACGCCGCCGACCTCGGCACGGGCGAACTCTCCGAGGTCAGGTCCGGCGACGGCTCTCGCCACACCATGCTCGAGCTGCATTTGGCAAGTATCGCCGAATTGTACGGTGACGTCGCGAAGTGCGGGATCGCCGCGGGGAGATTCTGGATCGCCATGGCGCGGAGGAGCGCCTCCGTGGAGCCGATGGTCCACGCGGTGTATTCCGGAACGACACTTGCCTGCTGGTGCTGGGGGTGCTGGGGGTGCTGATGATGCATCTGCCGCTGGTAGGACGAGATCGGTGGCATGGACTTCGCGCTCGCGTGCGAGCGAGTCGACGCGTTGGTCCCGGTCATGTCGACGCCGAGGCCCTGGTGTTGGGCGGCTATGACCGCGGCGTGGTGTTGATCCGAATTCACCGCGGCATGATGCTGCTGATGCTGATGATGATGCTGATGCCGGGTATCGGGATGAGAAGGCTGTTGCGGCAGCTGTTGCAGCACCTGTTGCCGCTGCTGCTGACGCTCCTGCTGCTCCTGCTGATGAGCCGGAGAGAGGAGATGACGGAGGTTCTCAGTCGATTTGACGGATACCATCTTCGCCTCCTCCGTGTTGGGTATGTCGATGTCGACGCGGTGCGGAGCGGACATCATCTTGCCTCGATTCCGCCTTTTGAAATATTTCGAGCAGCGCGGATAATTGAAACAAACCCTCCGATCCGGACTTCTCTTTTCCGTCGGAATAACCAAAAGCACGATTACTGTGGTCTCTGGTCTCTATTATCAATTTTAAATGCGAATTTTGCTAAAGTTTCCTTGAGGTTGCCAGCCCCAGCTGCGGTTGAGGAACAATCCTTCACTTGAACTCGCAACTTTTTTTTTTCTTGGTGATGATGGCGATTCTCTCTGGGGAGGAGGGCCGGCTGGCGAGCACAATAAAGTGCCATAGACAATCATTCAGTGACCGGTCTGCTATCTACTAAAAGTTTTACATAGCGGTGTTTTTGTATTTGCATTTTGGTCTATTTTGGTGTCAGTCTGCTGATTGCCGATCGTTCTATGTAGAGAGTGGTACATAACCGTGCTGCCGGCTGCTCCATTCCTCTCCTCTCGCTCTCGCCTCAATTTTCTGTTGATTGCCGTAGATACCCTACGATAAGTACTCTCTCTAGGTACTCACTTCATCCTCTACCTTCGTCTATCATCTCGGAGGCTACAGGATGACAGGTTATGGCCCTAATTAACGCTTCACATTAAGTGCTTACTCCAAACTATCTCTAAATCCTCAGCGGGGGGGAGGTGGCGCAGCCATAGCGTTGTTCGCCCGCTTGAAAAAGCAATAAAAATCGTCCTGCACGCACGTCGCAGCGGTTGATGATTAATTAAGTGTATTATTTCTTTTTCTACGAGAGGAATAGTACACAAATGAGGCATTTCTACGATTTGCCTCAGGACGACGGCTCACGCCGGATCCATTGATGCCCTCCCTCCCACCACGAGATGGCGTTGCCGCCCCACCTTGCTCAGGCATCCGTGCGGGCGCCTCGACCGTCTCCCCCGACGACAGACCAAACAGTGTTGTCGATACAAGTCTCCCCTTACCACCAACGGGGGAGCACGATGCCTTCGGCCGTCTCTCTGATGCCCTTGGAACGAGCGGCCCCACCGTGCCGCTCGGACGGGTGGATGCCACCCTCACCCATATACTTTGGGGCGTCAACGCCATCATATTCCCCTTGCAGTGCCGTGTCTTCTACAAGCATGGGGGGGGAAATTTCCCGATGGTTCAACCTAATATGCTGTCGGTTGAGGTGACTTGATCTAGTCATCCAACAGTCATCGTCAAATGGGCTGCTCGCGCATGTGCGGACCAGGTCGATCGGACGCTCTACTGGGAGAAGAACGCTGGCCCTCCACTTTCTTCGCGCCGCTCTATAAAGGAGCGGCTCCTTGAGAATTCTCAGTCGGAGGTCCGTCGTGCCCATTGGGTGTGTGCCTACCTTGCGATGTCCGTCCCCCCCCCCACCCATACCTTCACAAGGGGGGGAGCACGGGTCCGATGGCACCCTCACCCGCCACTCATCGGGTGTCAAGCCCATCGTCGAGCATGGCGCAAACTATTATGCCTGCTCGTTTTACGAAGACTGCGCCTCAACAACGCCTGCAGTCTTCGTCCTATCCCTCTCCACCACTCCCAACACGAGGGGGAACAAGCCTGGCAGAGCATCAAGCTGCCACCGTCCTCCAGTGTTGGACACGGCACATCTGGCTTAGTCGCTGGTTCAACCAGCAGGCTCTGTTGAAGCAGAAGCGTCTCCGTCTCCAAACACTGTTCCGGGGCGCATCGACCTATGCCAGCTTGGTTCAGGGTAATCGTCGTCCACCTCCAGCCCCGACCAAAAAGTCCTCTGACCCGAAGATTTTAAACCACCCCTTCCGCACCCGTGGCCGTCCGCTACCACGTCACCCAGGTCGAAGGCATTGGCCCCGTGCTCCCGATTCTGGAGGGGGGCCGTCGTGTATGCCCCTGGTCTTCTGGGCTATACAAACTTTGGCAGCGTCAGATCTCCTTGGAGTTAGAGAATGTGGATCTACATTTACACCTTACGTTTCTCCAACCACCACTGCCACCACTATTCAAAAGGCCTACCGGTATTAAACCGTCCGTCGGGTCACACGACAACTTAGATGGCAAATACAGATGTTCTTGGCACAAATTGAGCTGGAACACAACATGACTTATGCCATGCGGGAGTTGCAGGACAGCGATGACTTTGTCTACTCTGTCTGTGACTACTACTGGATCCTTGATGTCGACCCCGGTTAAGCCTGTCGGATAGTCTGGGAGACCTGTTTCTTGGCTGAAGTTTTCTTCTTCAGGTCTTCCCTTTTTCGTTCCACATTTGTTGGGTATGTTAGATGTTGGATTCTGTTCTTTTGGATCCGTTGCCTCGTCATTTCTTTGGGTCTCTTTGTCCATCTCCCATTGTTTTTCCGATTCCATTTTGGCTCCGCCACATAAAATCGTGGGGGGGTGTTGGTATATAGCCGTAGATACCCTAAGTACTCTAGGTACTCACGTCATCCTCTACCTTTGTCTATCATCTCGGAGGCTACAGGATTACAAACGCGTCTATCATGAAAAAAAGGCTTATTCGCAAATGTATTAATTCCTTTCTAGCACACAAGTTATCTCATGATTGCTGGTTATGGTTTTGGGGGGGGGGCACTTACGGGTCCCTACCCGATGCTGCAATTTGGTGGTGCCTGCGGACTGGGGGTGGGGGTGTGGTAATTTGTAGATAGTATGGTATCTACAATAGAGTGTAGATTATGATATTATGGTAACTGGATTTTCTGTGGGGTAAAAGTAGCAATTGGTAGTAACTTTGCAGTGAATAGTTAAGGACGTTTCCGACATATTGATCACCCCAGACCATTTCCCACTCAAGTAAAGTGCAAAAATCCTGGTATTTTAAATGATGGGGTAGAGTAGTGCCTTGAGATGCAAATTTGCCATCCCAAGGACCCCCAGAATCACGGCTACTAATTAGTAGGCACTGAACTTTAGCTGCCGAAGCCCCGAACATGGCCGTCATGGCACACCAAGCATGCTGGTGATGAAGGCAGTCGCCGCTGATGCTCTGCATTGGAAGCATGACCATCACGACCGGCGACAATTAGAAACGATGATTTGTCGACGCGACGTGCCTTAGACTAGCTAATTGATATTAATAATGATACTTTTTCTAGTTCTAACGATACTAACCTGTTGCCTAGCATGTCAGCTGATTGTTGTATGCTTTCGCGCCGGGAGTAGGGCCTCATGGTGGCTGTAGGACGACGGAGGCCGCCGTGATCGATCGATGCAAGAAATCGAATTGAGCAGAAAACCTCTCCTCCTGATCCTATTCCGACTTCTGCGCCTACACCGCCGCCACGCATCATACCACCATAATGTACCAAATCGGTGGACGCAAAGAAGTGACAGATTCAGCGTGTAGGCTGCTGAGACGACGGCTCGTAAGCCGTCCGCCATGGTCAGAGGGTGAGTGTTCGCTTGCTAATTTACCTAGCAACAAACACATAACAACCACCCACAACAACTGTTGACACGTCGTGATGTAAATTGCCGACAACGGCCGCCATGGCGCCCCACTCCCGGCGCCGCCGCATACAACAGTCACCCAGAATGTTGGCTGATTGTCATATGTGGCGGCACCAGGAGTGAGGCACCATGGCCATGGCGGCCGTGGGACAACGGCGGCCGCCATGGTTGGTGGATGCATGGTTTAGCTAGCTTTTACCTAGCTAAAACACACATCCCAACACGCAACAATCAATCGATAAGGCCCGACCGGCGGTGCGTGGATTAATATAGTGCCCCCGAATACGTGGTAACATCTGGCCGCCGTTAAAATATCACTTCCCAACACCAAGAAACACCCAAAAGTACCCTCATCTCATCTTAGTAGTCCGCAACAAAAAAACATGGTGTTATGGGCTTCAAACCAACTACCAATTGGTAGTCAAACTACCAATTGGTAGTTCCCCACAGAAAATCCAGTACACCATAAGTATCTATCGTAGTTTGGGCAGAGTCAAAAATATTTCCTCTAAAAACACTTTTGTTTGATTGTACACAGGAACAACTGCATTTTTATCACGCCAATCAAAACCTTGATGAGAGCTTTCCAACTTGAGAGTATCTTGGTGGAGGTTTGGGTCCAAGTTTTGACCCCAAACCAGCCAATCTCCCATTGTCCACCGTCAGTTTTTGCTGAGGACCCTCAATAAAAAAATCCAGCGCCAACAGCTCACACAACCCTGCACTGAAACCATACCATTGATTTATGTATGGTGTTAACAGCTTTACCACTAGTGGCGCACATATGCGCCAGTTTATAAATTGAGCTTTGTGATCGCTTAATAACTTTTCCAGTGTTTGCTGACCCTCCATAAAAAATTTACAGCCCCATCAGCTCACACCGCCCGGCACTGAAACCATACCATTAATTTATGTATGGTGTTAACAGCTTTACGGTTAGTGGCACACATGTGCGCCAGCTTATAAATTGAGCTTCATGATTGCTTAATATTAATAACTTTTCCAATTTATGTCCCCTCGCAATGTTTGATACATAGAAATGTAGCCGAGCTCTTCATCTCCAATCGTGACATTTCACATTCAAATGAAGCTTGTTGCACCGATGAGCTGAATAGAGGGTCTGATTTGGGGTGCAAAATTCTCATAGCTTTTGGCTTCAGTCTACCGTAGGTTAGCTAGCTAAAAATAGTTTTTTGTTAGTGTTTTCTGTTTTCGAGCCAAAATCGTAGACCATGGTGGCCACCGCGGCGATGCAATGCAAGCACTCGCCCAAGGGCGGCATCCAGTGGCTTCAAGTGAAGCCCAGGATGTGCTCCATCGGGCGCCCCTCATAACACCGCCGCATCCGCATGGCAATCAAAATCGCCAGCGATTTGCCTGCATTGTTTGTTGTCGTCAATTCGTTGTTTGCACATAATGTAAGCTAAAGACCATGTTATGGCCAGCATAAATTAAAACCAAGTTGCTTCATAGTTGTAATAGATGTTATGAGTCTATTTGTATTATATGGGCGCCCGCCATCGACGATGAATGCCGTTTCGGCAACCATTTTTGACGGCGGGCGAGTGATTAGTCAAAAACACAAGTAGCTCTAGAAATAAATTAATTACACGCTTAATTTATCGATTCGT
>JALLOS010000557.1:0-11245 GCA_036939435.1 Stephanodiscus minutulus
CTCCCCCCCCCCCCCCCCCCCCCTCCGAGCGGGCATCATCGTCGCCGTCGCCGCGATGATTCTCTATCCACCCCATCTCCCTCTCCCTCCCCCCCACCGACGCCCTCCCTTGTCTGCTCTCTTTCTCCGCGGCCTCCGCGAGCATGCGCGCCGCCCCGGCGTCGAGCCTCGACTCGGCGGCGGCCCCGGCGTCCTCGAGCTCCGGACACAGGCGAGGTACGCCGTCGAAGTCGGCGGTCGCGTGCGCGCCGGATGCCGACGATGCGATGGCCTCCTCGACGCGGAGCTCGGCGGATCCGGACGTCGCGTACGTCCCCGGCGTGAGGACCCCGCCGTCGTCGTCTCCGTCGTCGTCGTATTCGCGATCTCGCGTCGTCGCGTCGGGGACGTCGTCATCCTCGCCAATAATATCCCTCGCGTCGTCGTCGTCGGCGGCCGCGCCGAGGGGGGGGGGGGGGAGGCGACGGCGGGGGATGACACCCCCCGCGTCATCCTCCTCCGGGCCGACGGCGACGCACCCTCCCGATAACAATACGAGGGAGCAGGGTCCTCCTCCCGGTCGACGGAACCACCGACCACCACCACCGCCACCATCGCCGCGACGACGACGGCTACGAAGTGCGTCGTCGTCGCGAGGATACCGCAGTGCGTTGCGCGTCCGTCCCGCCGCCGCCGCCGCCGCCGCCGTCGATGCGAACGCGTGGACCCCGAAGGACGACGACGGCGTCGACGACGTCGACGTCGCGGCGCCGACGGCACGGAGCGCCGCGCCGAAGAGGGCGCAGCGACGCCAGGCGAGGAGGTTCATGGCAGTCGGAATTGGCCCGGCCGTTTTTATGATATTTGTTTTTTGGGTGTTGGGTTCTCTGGCGAAATAAAATAGAGTATCATCAAATAATATCAGAGCTCTGGGATGGGTCCGACGTTGGCCGCCGCCAAAGATCCAAGATATCGCCAAAATCCAAGAATTATTGGGAGCACTGTCGTCCCTCTATCTAACCAAACTATCTCACTCTTCGCGGCGACAATTGTTGAAAACAATGGCGTCGTCCTTGGGACCCACCTTCCTCGCCTCCCTCCGCGCAGTCGGCACCGCGGTGACGATGATGGGGGCCGGGTTCTACCTCCATCGGCAGAATTACGTAACTCCCCAGGGAAAGACCATGCTCGCGCTGATAGCGCAGCAGGTGACCATCCCCGCCTTTTTGTTCGCCAAGATCATATATTGTCCGACCGACCGCGGCGGCGGCGGCGGCGACGGCGGCGGCGGCGACGACTCACCCGAGGTCGTCTGCCCCTCCGTTGCCGATCGCATCGGCGACCTGTGGATGCTCTGCCTGTGGCCGTTCTACGTCGTCGCGAGCGGGTTGCTCGTGGGGTACGCCGCCGCTAGGATATCCGGCACGCCGCCGATGCAGGCGCGGTCGTGCCTGGCGGCGTGCGCCTTCCCGAATTCGACCGGTTTGGTCATAACGCTGCTTTCCGTCATCCACAAGCAGTTCTCGTCGTCGGCGGAATTGGGCAAGGTCGATCCCACGGCATTCCTTAGCGTGTACTTGCTCCTCTATCCCGTGCTCCAATGGGGCATTGGGGGGTGGTTGTTGGCGCCGGCGGAACACGCGGAGAATGAAGATTACGGGAGGTCTATGTCCGATACTATAGAAATTGTTAATGTGCAAGGACCATCGATGGATAGAGGGGCCGGAAAAAACGGAATGACGGAGGCAAGTCGTCTCCTTCCTCATCAGGACTCAACGAATAGTCAAGGCCTCGGGAATTCTTTTCGCATATCGCACATCCTTAATTATGATGCCCACCACCAATCAGCCACAGCAGCTGCCGAGCAGGAGATTTTCGGCCGTGTAATGGCGACCAAGAGAAGAAATGGCGTACAAGATCGCCGTGTTGGACAAGATGGCCGGAATACAGATGGGTCTGCATTGAAAAGTATGGTGAAAGAGCTGTCTTTCGCTGGCTTTGGTAATCTTGGCGGTTACGAAGAAACCCAGCCTGATTTGACATTACTGCCCGAACAGAAACATTTGTTACCCGAGCCTGAATCATTCGAGAGCATCGACGGACCACCGACAATGGATGCTGGCAATGAGTCAATATCCACATTTGTTGAGTTGAAGGGGTTTGCATCCACCTCTGATATTTCTCAAAGTGCCCTGACCAAGCATCAAATCCGAGCCATGCAGAGAGCTGATATACTGCCATTGACGGAAACTTTGCTTCGTATATCACACAAAATTTTCCAGCCGCCCGTGACGGCTTCGCTATTGGGTTTGTTCATTGCTAGTTTTCATAACTTGAGAGGTACCTTTGTGAATATATATGGTGACAAGGGAAGGCAAGCTCCTTTACAATTCTTATTTGACGGGATTTATTCAGTAAGTAGCTGTCGCGGCAGTATTGTGCGACCATGCGTTCGATCTAACGATCTTTCTTTTGTCATGTACATATTATGCGCAGGTTGGTCAATCCGCAGTGCCAATCAATATGATAATATTAGGAATAAATCTCTCGTCGACCTTTCAGAAGAAATCCAAAAAGGCCGTCGATGCAGATATGGAGCTTTCCAACAAAACCATGATCGCTGTCGTTGTTGGGAAAATGATAGTCATGCCTGTCATCGGTATACTTTCAACCTGGTTTTTGGAGCATAACTACACTCCCTTTCCGGATGGTGAGTGCTGGACTTCCTTGCACGTCACTACTTAGATTTGGCGTGCCATTATCACCCACATAGGAGGTTTGAGCACGGCATGCTTCTAATACCTTCAATACAAACATTCTCTCTCGCATTTTGCAGAAATTGATGCCACATGCTACCTTGTTATGATGATTGTCTTCATCACCCCCACTGCAAACAATGTGATGATCATGGTCGAGCTCAGCGGGAGCAGCTCCAAGGTGAGTGTGCCGTATCTTTTTCTTTTCATTCATGTTGCGACTGCATCTCATTTTTAATGTCCTTGCTCCTTAATGTAACAGGAAGGAATGGCAAGACTCATTGGTTGGCAGTATGTGATATCTCCTGTCGTCTTAAGGTTAGTGACGAATCGGTGTGCTTCCGAGGCAATGTAAATTGCTCCTCTAAAATTTGCATCGTTCCTACATTTTGACTTCTTCATTTAGCTTGGTTCTTTCGGTTGTGGTGAGGTTGGCATCATGTCATTTTGATGCATCTTCGGTCTGCGAGTTAGGATGATGCCTCTTTTTTGAATCTCATGTCTCTGTTACACAACATGGTTTCCTATGAGTAGATGAGCCAAGCATATTAAGATAATTTACATTTAATCATAGACTATTAATATGATGAAGTGATGATGGAAGGCGCATGCTATGTCCATGACATCTCCGCTGTTTTCTCTGTATCTACTCTACATACCATATTACGTACTTTAGGTTAGGTTCCAACAAACCAAAAACCAAAGCAGTCTCTTCCGCATCACAGAGCATCGTCAAACAGAGAAATTTTATGATGGGGAGACTTTCGTTTCACTCACGACCGGATTCCACCACCGTGCCTGAGCTCCCCACCATAACAACATGGGTGAGATCCAAGCGGCTTCACATCGCATGCCCGCTCTATATCTATTTCGTCGTCCCGATACATTGGCCCTGCCTCCGTCGTCTCGTCTCGTCTCATCCATCCTTTCCGCCCCCCCCCCCTATATTCGGTCAGATTCGTTTCGCGCTTGGCGCGCTGTACGGGATTTCGCTCGGGGTCCGTAACGAGACGAAGGGACTGACCGGCGCGCTCTTCGGGCTGAATGTAATTACCTTCGGTACGTCCGCAACCGCGATGTGGCGATTCGTCGTCGCTCGACCCGGCGATATACAATATAACGCCCGCCCCGCGCGTCGTTCATTCTCCGTCGTTCCCCCACCCCCCAGCGCCGATGATATGGTACACCAGTTGGCTCAACGCCGACGCAAAGAGCTACAAATCGTTGCAATTCGGCGGCGTCCCGAACGCGTTCGCGCTCATGTTGCTCCTGTGGATCGCCCTGTTCACGACGCGGCACGGCGAGGCGGAAATATCCCTCGGAAGGGCGATATCGGACGCGATCATGACGGCTTCTTCGGCGGTGCCGCCGGAGATGCAGGATCCGGAACCCGCGCGAAATCTCGACGAGTTTTGATCTCATCGCTCTTCGATGTTAATCTCGCGTTTTTTTCGGGCGAGCGGTTTTTTCGGGGGAGGCGGGAAGGGGATGATGGGGCCCCGCCCCGCGATGTCGATACGGGGAAAGCGAATATTATAAGTATGGGCGCCTTCGTGTCGTCAGGCAAAAACGGACGGCCCTCGGAGAAAAATTACAACGAAAGAGACGAAATTATATCCGGTTACTTTTCATCTTTTCGCCGCGTCTCGCCATTTATCGCCGCCGAATCGTTAGCCAGCGCCCAGGCGGCGACCGCCACCATGCAGGCGGTCTCGGCGCGCAATACCGACGGGCCGAGGGATACGCACCGCACGGGCGCGTCGTCGCCCCCCCCCCCCCCCCGCCGTACCCGGAGCAGATCTCGTCGAAGAACAATTCCTCCTCCGCGGACCAACCCCCCTCCGGTCCCACCAGGAATGCCACCCGGTCGTTCCCGCGCAGCGCCCGCAGCACGGGCACCACCGCGCCGCCGCCGTCCGTACTACCGGAGCCGCCGCGCTCCCTGCAGACCAGGAGCACCCTCCTCCTCCTCCCGGCGTCCTCCCCCCCCGCCGCCACGTCGGATCCTCCTCCTCCTCCTCCTCCGACGCCGCGGACCCCCCCCCCCCCTCCCAATCGCGGCACCACCTCGGGAGGAAATCACGGACGGTCCACATCCCGCCGCCGCCGCCGCCGCCGCCGCCGCGCGACGGCGGAGACGGAGACCCCCCGTCGTCGTCCCATGCCGAAAGGGCCGCGTCGCGCGCTATTGCCGGCACGTCCAGCCGCTCGCACTGCTCGGCCGCCTCGATCGATATCAGCCCGAGCTTGTCCTCGAGCCGCGCCGTCGCGTCGCCTGCGCCTGCGCCGGAGTGGCCGTCGCCGTCGTCGTCGCAAGAGGCGTCGCCCTCCATCCGATCCGAAGCGATTGGCATCATCCTCCCCGCTCCGATCTCCGTGCACTTCTCGATCATCGCCCTGGTCCTGTGCCGCTTCTTGAGCGGCACGAACAGCACCCACGGCCTCTCGCCGTCCGATGAGCGGTCCTGCGCCCTGAGCAGGGCGACGCACTCGGCCGCGAGTGGCTCGTCCCCCCCCCTACTGCCCCCCCGCCTCCCCCCCCCCGACGACGGGGTCCGGCGGCTGCCCCTCCCCTGGATCGTAGCATCCGGCGGCGGCGTCGGCGCGGCTGCGCGGACCACCCTCGCCAGCCACTCCCCGTCGTTCCCGTTGAATATCCTCACCCACCCCCCGTCGTCGTTGTTCGCGTCGCCACCACTGCCGCCGCGGTCGTCGTTGTCGCGCTTGTCGTCGTCGACCACCGCGATCCTCCTACCCCTACCCCTCCTCCTCTTCTTGAATATCCGCACGACGTTGACGAGGTGGTGGGCCTGGCCGGGCGAGAGGGGCACCACCCCCCCCGCCGACAGCGTCGTGCGTGGTAGGCCGGCCGGCGGTCCGACGTACAGCCGGGGCAGCGTCCGGTAATCCCCCCCCCCCCCCTCGTCCCTCGACCGCTCTTGCGGCGGCGGCGGCGGCGGCGGCGGCGATGATGATGCCGGCGATTCCCGTCCCCGCCCGGCCAGCGCGCCGAGGGACGACCAGGTGGGACAGAGAAGCGAACGGGACGAAGCCGAGCCCCACGACGATCGGGGGACGACGACGACGACGGCGGCGGACTCCCCCCCCCCCCCCCCCCCCCCCCCCCCCCCCCCCCCCCCCCCCCCCCCCCCCCCCCCCCCCCCCCCCCNCGGGGGGGGCCCCCCCCCCCCCCCCCCCCTCCTCCTCCTCCTCCTCCTCCTCCCTTCCCGCGGCCGCGACGACGCGAACGACGTCAGCGACGCGCCGTGGGAGGGGAAGACGACTACTACGACGCGCGCCGAGGATGACGATGACGACGTCGACGTCGAAGACGTCGCCGCCGCCGCCGACGGCACGAATGCGAGTGCGACGACGGCGACGGCGAATGCCACCATCATCTGGCGGGAAGAAGAAGAAGGCGGCGGCCGCGCCGACCGGGGGTACGACACGCCGGACCCGGCCATTGTCGGTCGGAGGAAGATCCCTTCTTCCGTCCGAAATCTCTAGAGAGGTAGGCAGTCTAAAAATAAAAGAGGTACCAGTCTAAAAATATGAGGTACTATAGGTACCTACCAAATAATAATACAATCTGCTATCTTCTGGTACAAATATTCCAAGACATACTGTTCCTACGTACATTTAATCCAAATCCTGTGTGCACTCGGGGGAATGTCAGTTCAGTTTTTCGCGCGCCATAAAATTTATTCTAATTATACATAGGAATTAATAGTATCACATCTCCTTTACATGGAACATCATTTAATCACATGCTTTGCTCGTCCCTGACTGTCGATTCATACACATATCCATTCATCCGCGCTTGTCGCACATTGCCGTCATCGCCGTCGTCGCCGCGACATTGCTGTCTCCGTCGCCACTACCGCTGCCGCCACATAAGCTGTCGCCACTGCAGCCACCGCCCCTGCCACCGTCGCATCTTCGTCGACTGTTGCCGCTCCCATCACCGGTTGGTTGTTGTATCTCGGCCGGCTCTCGTGTCAGTTGACGGCGGCGGTAGCAGGACGGCAATTCCCCCCCTCTTTCCCCCCCCCTCGTCTCGATAGTCGATAGTCGTCGAGAGCTGCGCTCTCGACAGCGATGACGGCGGCGGCAGGGAATGTCAATGATGGCTCGCGCGATGGTGAAAATATATAAAATTGTTTGATGCATAACAATTAAAAAAAAAATCACGTACTCCCCAACGTTGCCAGCTCTCGTGTCAGTTGACGGCGTCTGTAGCAGGACGGCAATTCCCCCCCTCTCTCCCCCCCCCCTCGTCTCGATGCGCCCGGTCGGGCCTCGTCGACATGGACGTTACCATCGACGACGACGATCCGGACGACGACGACGGGAACTGCGACTGCGCCGTCGGGGTTGACGACGTCGTCGCGATGGTGGCGGTGGCCGTCGTCGTCGTCGCAATGGTGGCGATGGCGCGACCTTTGCCGCCGCCGTCGGGGGGGGGGACGCCGTCGTCATCTGGGGCGCCGCCGTCGACGGCTATCGCCGGCGCAAAGGCGGGGACGGGCGAACTGCGCCCGCGGCCGGTGCCTCCCCCGCGATAGTTCCCCCAGCCCCCGTCCCCCCCGTCGACGACGGCGGCGGCGACGAATGCGAAGACGGGTGGGGCGACGACCGCGACGACGGGACGTCGGACGCATCCTCGTTCGCGGGCGGTGGGGGCGGCGGAGGGGCCGATGCCGACGCCCGCCGGTGTCGGTTCCCATTCGCTCGTATTACGTCAGCAGAGGGGGGGGGCGACGGCAGCACTGGAGGAGGGGGAGGTGCCAGCATGGTCGGATGGGGTCGGGAGCACAAAGACTGGTCTCTTCTTCTTCTGTTGTTGGTTCGGTTGTTGGTGTTGAACAGAACATCAGTTTGGAGTGCGTGCGTGTCAAAAATCTTAACTGACATTTTATTCTACGTGCGAGACATACCACAGTCTACGCGTACTATAAGTGGTACCAATCATATAAAATGGTGTCAATGAGAGCATCTATTAGACCGGATTCTTAAGGGTTTGAGAGTCCGGGGAGCTGGACTTAAGCTCTTCATGGTGTCTATCGACGATCTGGTGTGTCAATTGTGCATTGGGTGCTCTTTGTCCCTTAGCAATAACGGGACAAAGCTGTGCGTCATAACTGACATATTTGGGCTCTCTTATAGTTTTTGACTGGTACCAACTGTTTTATCATGATTCATCTTTCTCCCACATTCTGTTTTGCTGGAAAATGAAAAGGACTATTACTACCTACACAACAAAATTCAATTGTTTGTGAATCACAGACTTTCACTTAAAATAAGTAATCTCAATGAGTCCCACGCACGGTCGAATTTAGGTAGAGTGAAAACACATTTGATGTGGATTCTGTAATACATACACTTGTTTTTCTCTTCCATTTCGGCGCGGGAATGACAAAAGGTTATCAGGGGATACAAGGTATGTAGGGGGATAGCTCTGCAGCTTTATTGGCGTGTTAATAGCCCACGTTCTGTTGGGAACGTCGTGTATTTCTTTGTTTAGTTTACAATAATTCAGATTATAAGCTAATAAGTGAACGATCTGAAGCATCCGCTTCGACCCATTCGACTCATCCTCTCGTAGCCCCTCGCGTGTTTCTACGTGGGGCTCCATTTGCCTCACGTAGGCCATCGCGTGTTTCTACACGGACTCAATATTTAGTCGATCCATCGGCTCCTCAAATATTGACTGGCGTTTCGGCGGCTCAACGTTTGCCGCCCGCATACCAGAGCCCTACGTGCACGGAGTGGCCGTTGGGCCGAATCCCGGTCGGCTTCTCGATTGTCCTTGCCAATAAGGCGTTCGGCCAAGCTAATGACGCCAAAATACTCATCATGATGGTCAATATTCCGGGTCGTCCGATGTGCTCTAATGTAGGTCTGTCCGTACTTACATTTAGCGGGGTACCGCAATCATACCTCTCCTAGTTTCGAGACTGACTCAAGTCTCGGGATTATTTGATCACGACTACCTTTTCTCAGTACCCTCAAGCCTTCACCATCTCAAGATTAGATTGTGGAAGGATTAGATGTCGTATAGGAGTTGCGATACCATGTATCGCCGCTTCTGCCCATACAATACTTTTGTAGCGAGGTCGCCTACGTTTTCGTTCGTTCCGATGTGCGCTGTAATGCAACATCCAAATCGGTCGGCGGCAATGCCGCAAACAAAGACATCACGGACAATGATGGGGCCATATACGATGACGCCGTGAGTGCGTTGGGTGACAAAAAAGCGGGAGCCAGTATGGCAATGGGCGCTGGTAACACCAGATACAGCAATGACACCACGTGTGGCGACAATGGTGGAAGGGTGATCACCACCACAGGCGCCTCGATGTCGGGCATTGCCCGTGCCAAGGCCATCTGAAGCGGCGAAAAGGCACATCGCATATCTGCATCGGCCAATGCAGACGACAACAACAACACCAAGTACGGCATCAAGGTGGCGCATAGACAACGAGCAAGAAGATGACGCCATGTACGACGTTGATGTCCAACAACTAGGGTAGGGTGACAATGCCAGTGCAACGATGGCAACGATGCCAGCAGGACTAGGGCAACGATGCAATTAGTGAAATAACGGTGGAGAGGCCAGCGCAACAAGCACAATGACACCAGCACAGCAATGGTAAAGACACCATCGCAACAAGGGCAGATATGCCAGCGCAGCATTGGCAAAGACACCATTCCAACAAGGACAGATATGCTAGTGCAACGATGCCAGCACAGCGCCGGCAAAGATGCCAGCGCAACAAGGGCAACAGCGCCATTGTAACAAGGGCTATGACGCCTGTGCAACGACGGCGGGCGTCACCTGTCTAATTATTATAACAACAACAGAAGTGATGTAATATCAACCTCCGGGAGTGACAAACTCCACGTTTTGGCAACTTAGTCGAAAACACAAGTGATGCCCCCGTGCGGCTACGTCACCAAACTGTGACTACGTGGTATTGTAAAAGAACCGCAAGTACACATGTACTTGCGCTAGTTGGTAAAAGAACCTCAAACAAAATTGTAGAACAAAGGTTCCTCGGAAGAGTTGGTGTCCGGAACCCGTAAGCTTATTGAACCTTTCGTCGTAACCCAAGGGCGAAACCTTGTAATGTGACGTTAGCATAGTGAGTATGTAGAAACCTCCAGACCTCAGAGAGGGAGTCTCCGGTTAGGGGACTCGAACCTTGTTCTACACTTTTGGTAGAGGTTCTTTTACCAACTAGTGCAAGTACACGTGTACTTGCGCTAGTTGGTAAAAGAACCTCTAACATGTTGTTTGATTGTTATTGTTATTGTCGCCGTCGCCGTTATTGTCGCCGTCACTGTTGCTGTTGTCGTCGCCGCTGTTGCTGTTGATGTCGTCGTCACCACTTTTATTTCATTTTCGTCTATTACCGCCGCCGACGCTGTTGCTGCCGCCGTGTTGCCGCTGCTGTCACCGCCGGCGCGTCGCCATCGCTGTCACCGCTGCCACGTTGCCGCCGCACTGTAGCTGTTGCTATCGTGGCGGCGGCGTCATTATTGTCGCAACATTGGAGCCTCTTGAGGGGTATCCTCCCAATCCCGGTCCACTTGCTCGGGGGGTTGTCATCAATTAAATTGACGCATTGGCGTGGGATGAACGGCCTCATGTGGGGCGCTAGAGGGCCATTTCCGCCGACGGCCCTGGCCACGGTTGTGATGGTTGTTATTGGCAGTTGGTCGCTGGGGCTGGGGCACGTCTCTACAGTCTACGGAATTAATTTTGTTTGGTCTACATTTTAGACTTGGATAGTCGCCCTGTCTGGACAGGGCGGCTAAAATTTAGTCTATTTCATATTATTTAAACCAGATTTCGACTCGGTTTAGACTGGCCCAAATCCGGTCTAAACGGTTTAGAGACACATTTTGGCAGGCACCCAGTGTAGTTTTTATGTCTAATCTAAAGCTTACATTTCCTGCTCCAGAGCAATTCCCCTCGCCTATCTCGAGACTCTCTCTCTTGCGATTCATCCTTATCTGTGGACTACGTTCAAAATGAATTCAACTTGTGGGGCATTCCCTTCGTTGTCTGAAAGTTGATACACATCTTAAACCACCAGAACACCCGAATAAATAATATGCAGGAGTGATATGATTGCATTACTAAGTGAAATCACGGTTAATCTTGTCTTATATTCGATTGATCATAATCTGCGGGTGACATTACCGAGAAACGAGCTTCTCACGGTGCGTACCAAGTTTCACAATCATCAATCAACGTGATGCAGGAGTATACCCATCGAACATTATGGTGCGTTATCGTATATTGGAAGGAGGTCAGATAAGTTCAACTCCCAATTTTTTTCCCGTTCCCGACTCGCGTGAATAATTTATTCCTCTCTGCGAAGAGTCTATAGAGCGACGACCACCAAACTCATCATCCTTTTCCTCATTCCTCAATCCCATCCCTCGGATTCTCTCCCCCCCCCCCCCCCCCCCCCCCCCCCCCCCCCCCCCCCCCCCCCCCC
>JALLOS010000558.1:0-11605 GCA_036939435.1 Stephanodiscus minutulus
CTCACACGCACTCACAAACCATATTGTGAGTACTAGAGTACTGTACCATTTAACATTTTTGTTTGCACCCCACAGTCCAGTTTGAGAATTAGGGTTAAGGTTAGGGGGAAAAGGTCTTTGAATTTGGAGTAAAATACCCCAAAAACACAGTCGCGGAGCCATTATTTGTACGACCTCTGGGACATAATAATATCCACAGAATCTACAGTCTACAGGCGAGGCAATTCTGATGCACAATGGAACAAAAAATGCCCAAGCAGTATCATAGTGTCTATCCTAAGATGTACTTAAAGATGTTAGTTTACAATCATTCCACAACCAGAGAATTGTGGCCCCAGGCCTTTCTTAGACCATATACATTGCCCTAATCAACAAGCAACTTCCAGGGGAGTTGGACTTGATCAGACATTGTACACAGATTGTTTGCTATTTGATGTAGGCAAGATGTGCAAAAATAGGCGTTGCCCTAAGATTTTGTTAAATTGTATTTTGATGGCACACCAAAGCAAACCACTTTGAGAATTGTTCCTCACTGGTGGCAACAGTATATTTTTTTGGTGTGCTACCTCAACTTACCCAAAAGAAGGTCCAGCCAAAACCCAAAGAAATCCATCATGGAATGTACAGTTACATCCACCTCTGGACAAACACAAACATGTGCGTAAGAGGCCACAAATTAACATTTTTTGATCAATGAGCGAGCAATTCTCAGGTTAAAAAGTGTGGAGTACGGATCCAAATCTTCTACTGACAAGGACAAAGGAAGATGGTTTTCTATTTCATTTCCAGCATGTTAGTTCACATACTCCTTGGTCAAAAGTAGAATCTCTGTCCAGCAATTATTTATTATACAACATACAGACAGTTCTGACTATTTTTTTTACTTTTTCTTACAAATTCCTACATATACTGTAAGACACGACAATAATCATGATGTCTTTGACCTCCCACTGTTTGTAAACTGCGTGATACCTCCACCACCTCCACCTCCTGTCAACAAATCGAAGCAAAATTTATGAACATTGACCAAAAAATTAAATGCTTGTGATGATAATCTGCGTTAGCTGATGTAGCTGTTAGCTTGAAATAAAGATTATGATTAGTTTAAAGAGCTTTCGAGCAAAGGAAAACCCTTTGAGAATTTAAACTCCAAAATAGATGAAATGCGTACTAGTACGCATTGCTCCTGACGTAGGACAGATGCTATTCCAACTACTAAGCCCAACTGAGTAGCTAGTAGGTTGCTAAGTCACCACTGTCACGATTCTCACACTCCCTCATGCCGTGATACATAGCTACCAATTCAGTAACACCTTCTGCAATTTGAAAAAGATGTCGTCACAAACAGGCTTTGTGAAAATGTCGGCAAGTTGCTCTTCAGCATCAGGGTTGCATGAAACTCCACATCGAGAGGAGGTCACCCTTCAACATTGATCCGAATATCGCCCATCAGCATCAGCAGACTGCAATAGCAATATTACGTGTGACATTTGTTCGCGTGGCAAAGCAACAGATGAGCAGCTTGCGTGCGGAGGACCTCGCCATCCAAACTCCTCCTCACAATGCTTTTTTGAGTGCTGGCATCACACACCCTGGACAACCAGGTGCATACAGTGGTGGTGGTGGCGGCGGCAGCATCGGCTTGGACTGCGGCGGCTTGGGCGGCAACAGCGCCCACGGAAGATCAAGCCATGGTCGTCGCAAAGGTGATCCGGCGAGCTTCGGAGTGATTCCCACCTCTACGGCGTTGCCGACGAACGCTGTGCTTCAACCGAGGGTTAGTGGCAGCCTTTACGTGGAGTCGGAGCGTCGCAAGCAGCGGTTCAACTCCCTATCTGAGAGGGAGGAGAAGATGGATGTAGAAGCTGCTGCACAAAATGCAGCAACCCCGGCAGGGACTTCAGTTGAGGACGTCTATAGCGATTACGAAATTGATCAATAAGGCTGAGTCACTCTTTGACGACTTGTAAGAGTATTCTTTTGCTCTGAGTGCGCATGATGAGTGGGGATTTGGTTGGGGGTGGGCTTGGGTTCATGTTGGTAAGATGGGATACGGACATTCTTAGAAAGATAATATTAGAAATTGTCTGTTTTGTTTAATCTTCAAAAGTAATATGTTAAAATGTAGAGATTCCTCTGCTCTCCGACAATTCCTTACCTGAAAAATAATTTTACGGAGTTCAGATGTCCAATACAAGTGTGTATTTTGTATGGCCAATTCAGTAGTAACATAATGTGCTATGTACTACTACTTATCTTTATTGCTGACAAGAAGTACTATGCAGATTGTATTATCCTTGAGTACTTTCTTACATCTCAACTCATATGGGATTGGTGCCAAGAGGAGACTGATCTTGCACACTGATAGAGATACCAACTGAACCCACCTCTCTCCTTCGAAGGAATTTTCATCCATTCCTGCAAAAATACAAAATGCAGTGAGGCCAAATCTATCTAGTTATCTTTGTTTCTTGGCCTCTTGAATTATGCTTTCAAGCTGATCCTGCTTCCGCAATATTCCTTGATCAGCAAGATCAAATGATTCTGCAGCAACATGTAATGCGTGCTCGACTTTGTACGGGAAATGATCTACCAGCATAGTAGGTGAAATGTATATTTCAGCGAGATCTTTCGGATCGGTCCACAGGAGCTTGTATTTCTTTGTTTTGTGACTTATTCCACAAGAGACAATACATTTGGCAAGGGTAGGCAAGGGCCAGCAGGGGACATTGTCTAATTTTGCCGATATTCTAACCATGCGCAAAATACGGCCAGGTAAAGTCATTCGTACTCGTTGTCGAACAGATTGTCTTGATTTGAATTGCTCGAACTTGGAATAAAATAAGCTTGGCGGTATTTCTTCTTTGCAGTGCAAATGCTGCTCTGGAAAGCTGAGCAAAGATGATTCATTCCGAGGCATTAAGTTATCATCAAATACTTGGTGTTTCGGACACTTCATCCGAGAAATCAATTCGACTATGTCATTGCGGAGGTTCGCCAGTGAATCATAGGATAATCTTGGGACAATGTCATTATGGAGCACGTATGAACAAACATAGTCTTTGCTCTCTTCTGCTGTTCTTTCTGAGAAGACACAGCCAGGAGGACTGAAGCAAAGGCAATGCAACTTTGGATATTCTAGTTTCAAGATACGTCCGAGCATTGCCGCTATTCCTGCCCCAAGAGAGTGACCAATAATGCGTAGTCCGAAGTCTGGATGCGCCTCCATCGCTTTATCTAGTATTTTGTGACGCTTTAAATCATCATGTATCCAACAAGCCCCCGCAAGAATTCCGCTGTGACAGTATTCACCACTGCCGTTAAATCCAAATTTGTCACCTACCTCGCCCAACGATTTAGGAGTGACAGTCACGTCTGTTATCATGTCCTCAATGCTCAAGGTGCCTCTGACCGTAACAACTATTGTCTTCCACCTGTCATCGCGAAGGATTATATAAGGGCTTTTGCCAACGTCATTACTAAAATTTGCATACAGGAGATTCGATTCGCCAATGCCGAGGGATTTCAGCACTGCAGCTTGCTTCCAACCACATATGTCGCCTCCAACAATATTATTTTTGTTTGAGCGGCAGCAACGTGGATGACACGTGCAAGTTTGATAAATGGAATCCGCTGTCAACTCACAACACCCTGAGCATGGGTTATTCCAGAGATGCAACATCCACGTGTAGGACGCCAGCGCAACTTTACAATAGCGGCTACCCTCCCCTAACATTAAGCAGTCAAATGGATTTTTCGATGAAAGGACTCTATTCACAGTAGGCTCAAATGATGTATGGCTATCGTTCTGGACAAGTCTCAGAGATATGCACTGCATTGCCTGATTGCGTGCCAATATTGTTTCTCGCAAATTTTCTAGGTGTACGTTGGTTGACTTCAAGGAAGTCAATTTGGTGGGATCGTCGTCTTCAATTTCATCTTTAACTAAGTTTATGATCGGCAAGAGAGAGTTGAAACTTATTATTGACAAACCGAATGTTAACTGAGGTCCTGGTATCAGATCAATTGTAACTTACCTTCATCGCCACAAGAGTGTTCGTTATTATGGCCATCATAGCATCGCCCTGTTGTTTCAATGTCCTCAACGGTATTCGAAGCTGGATTCTGTAGTAACGAACCTGAGTTGATGAATTGTTTCCATATTCTACCAAACAGTGTTCTATCCTTTGCAAACGTCCCACCATCTTGCAACAATTTATTTTTTATTTCGATCTGTTTCTGCTTTTGAACGTTCACCAAACAAATCAGCGCCGCCGCAATATCTGATGGGACAATATCCAAAGCCCCTCCACCCTCCAAAAAGTCAGTCAGGGCAATCGCAACGTCAGCATAGCTTCCTGATGTCAATTTCCCCCCTCCAAATAAGAAGCAAGTCATAACTGCACAGCATTCACACCAACGCTTGCATGATGTTTGCCAGGATCTTTGTACATCTTCCAAAGACCTTTCTTTCGCAGGTCTCACGCGTCGATACAACTTGGATATCAAATGTCTCGTTGCCACGATGAGCGTCAAGAAGGGGAAAAGAACATCGCAGGCCATGAAGAAAATGAGGACCTGTTCTGTTTTGTTCGCTAGACTAGTGGGGCAGTAGGTTTTATTCTCAATTCCTTCATCTCCGAAAGAGTCTCCGTGTAGTGCCTTGTACGTGCACTGGCAGAATCTGTCCGTCATTATCAGCGCAACAACGAGAAATATATACCCAATTGCGCGCAGTATAAACATGGGCACCATATTGAATTTGCACAGAGGAATCAAGAGCCTCCGCGCATTCGTTTCTGTCGGCGTTCCCCTCCCAGAGATGTTGAAGAAGGCTAATTCTATGAACGCACCAATAATATTGATTATCAACGTGAGGAAAGTGCCCGCAAGAAGACTAGTATGCCATAGCCAATATTGTCCCGAATCACTCAAGCAGATTTCCCGGACAAATTCATTGGCCTCGTGAGTGAATCGTAGGACCTTATGAATTATGTAGCTGATCAATGAAATTTGAGCCAAGCGAAAGAGGAACACCATCGCGGAGATGAAACGCAAATCATCGCCCGCGACAAATGAACGCTCCCATATCACCTATGCGAAGAGAAGAGAATTGGAAGAAGAAATACGAATAAGCAAAACGCGCATCACCCCCGTCCAATATCAACCTCTCACGTCACATCAAGTAGAGACTCACGAGGGCAGGCATTGACCGATTATTCTTTCATTATTTTAGAGAGGAAAAGCCATGATGTATCCACGGACAACATGATGTATCTACCTACTTACTACGTATCTGGTAACAGCTGAACTTTATGTTGTAGCAGGTTGTTAGCGAGTTGCTAGCAACTTGCTAGCAACTTGTCAGATTTTTTACAGAGGAACACTACGAAGGTGCGCAGGAACCAAACCCTGTCTTTGTTTGTTCCCCCCCCCATAATCTCCCCCCCGTCGCCGCCGCCTTTGTCGTCCTCCTCCTTCGTCGTCCTCCTCGGCCATCACGGGCCGCCACAGCATCCGGGGCCGGCCGCCCACCGGCGCGGCTCCCCTGCCTCGCCGACAGTCGGTATTAATTATCGACGGCGCAAGTAACATCGGCGCCACCGTCGTCGACACCCACAAGTGATCACCATGCCGCGACGACGGACACCTGTACGACTGCCTCGTCGTGGGCGGTGGCATCTCCGGCTCGACGCTGGCCCACAACCTCCATGCGTCCCACGGCGTCGACATCCTCCTGTGCGAATCGAGCGATCGCCTGGGGGGGAACGTCCGCTCTGCCACGGTATGTGACAAGGACGGGACCTTCCTCTACAAGGAGGGTCCCATCTCCTTCGAGGCGTCGCCGTCCGTGATGAGGATATCGCGCGAGCTGAACCTGGAGGACGATATGGTGTTCGCGCCTTCTCTGTTGCCCTAGATACATCGCGCTGGGAAGTTGCATCCCCTCCCCGGCGAGAAATTCTTCGGACCGGGGGGGGTGCTGAACTTCGTCCTTTTTCGACGACCTCCTGTCGTGGCGGGGAAAATCGAGGGCGTTCATGGGCGCGTTCCTCGGGCACGCCCCCCCCCCCTCCCCCCCCGATGGCGGCGCGGAGGAGACCATCGAGGGTTGGTCGATCAGGACGCTCGGCAAGGAGGCGTACCGCAACGTCATCGAGCCGATCGTCTCTGGCATATACGCCGGCGATCCCACCAGGCTGAGCGCGAGGACAGCCCTGCCGAAGTTATCGCAAACGGAGGAGACGGGTGGAATGCGTTCGGGGCGCTGTTCTACGGCGCACTCGCTATTCGTCGGGGGGCGGGGTCGAAGAAGGAGCCGGGGGGCGAACGGAACGAGGCGGACGATGATCCGCCTCCTCGGCGCACATCCTCCGAATACGGCAGGCCCGGGAGCTACCGGACGGGTCTGACCGCGCTGCCCGACGCCATCATGGACGAACTGGGACCCGCGAGGGTGCGATTGCGGTGGAAGCTAATTAACGTCGGCGGGAGGAGGGACGACGACGACGACGACGACGACGGTGTTGTTGGGGGTTAAGCCGCCACGTTCGAAGCGCAAGACGATGACGGGGCGTCGGTGCGACGGACGGTCCGCGCTCGGACCCTGGTCTTGACCATCCCCGCTCACGCCGTGGGTACCGCGCTCGACGGGGTCCTCCCGGGCTCGGCCGCCCTGCTCGCTGCCGCGGATTCCGGTGGGGCGGTGCCCTACCCCCCCCGTGGCGTCGGTCGCACTCGCGTATCCCAAATCGTCCTCCCTCGACGTCGATCTACCCGACGGATCTGGCAACCTTCACGACCTACCGGGATTCGGGGTGGTGAGCGCCCGTTCCGCCGTGCGCACACTGGCCACGCTGTTCGGCTCGAGCCTCTTCCCCGGACGGTGCCCGGACGGTTACAACCTCCTTTCGAGCACCATCGGCGGTACGCGATATGCCGCCGTCGGTGTCATGTCCGAGGACGACATCGTCGCCGCCGTGGACAGGGATCTCCGGACGATGATGCTGATCCGACCCGAGGTGCCACCCCCCAAGGTGTTGGGGGTGAGGGTGTGGCCGAATGCGATACCGCAGTACGAATTGGGACATTCGGATACGATGGCAGAATTGAAGAGGATGGAGGATGCGAACAACGTGGTGGGACTCTGGGTGTGTGGGAGTTATTGGACGGGAGTGTTCTTAAAGGCTTGCGTGAATTTTGGGCATGATCACGCGAAGGTAGTGGCAGGTCACTTGACGAGTAAGAGAAGAGTAAGAGAGGCAGATGATAAACGAGGCACCATCTCTAACGCAGGTACATAATAGAGTTTATTTGGAGTAATCATGAACAACCATGCATGATGAAACTTCAAAGCTCTCCGATGATTTTGTACGAAACGTTATGTTACACAGCAACTTATTCACATTCGTCACCGTAGAGCTTAATTAACTCTATAGGAGTGTATTAAAAACTTTCGGGGGGTGATTTGACAACGCGCGCATTCCCATTTGCCCATTGATTGCATGGCGCCCCCATTCGACAGACGGATGACAATGTTACCTACGCCCTCGCCACGACCATGCCGTCGTCGTCGTCGTCGCTGTCCTGCTCCTTCGTCGGGCCGCTGCCGCTCCTCGCCCCGTCCTCCTCCCCCTCCGACGACGCCGGCACCACGTAGTGACAACCCCCCGAGATGCGGTTCGCGAGCGCGGCGTCCGCCACGGCCAGGCCGGCGCGCGCCGCGTCGCGCAGCGCCGCCGCCTCCCTCCCCCCCCCGCCGCCCCCGGAGCCGCGCGCCGCCTCCTCCCAGAGCCCCTCGGCCTCGTCGAGCATGGCGGACAGCTCCGACACGGCCCGCTCGAGTCCCGCGCGGGACCGGATCACCCCGACGTCCTCCCACATCACCGACTTCAGGCGCGAGAGGATCGCGGATGCCTCCGCGGCGACGGCGCCGCCGTCGCGGGACGACGACGACGGGGGTCCCGCGTTCGTCGACGGGATCGTCGTCGCCAGCCGGCGCTCGACGGCGCGCCGGGCGCGCTCGACGGCCGGCGACGTCGGCCCGCCGCCGGCCCCGGACGCCGCGGCGACCGCCTCGCCCGCGGACGAGCCGAAGACGAGGCCCTCGAGGAGGCTCGTGCTCGCGAGGCGGTTCCCCCCGTGCAGGCCCGTCCTCGCCGACTCGCCGGCGGCGTACAGGTTGCGGTAGCGGCGGCGGCGGCTGGAGGAGGAGGAGGAGGAGGGGGAGGAGGGGGGGACGACGACGCGGCCGTCGAGGTCGGTCGTCACCCCCCCGCACGTGTAGTGCGCCGCGGGCGTCACCGGGATCATCTCCCTCGTGAAGTCGAGCGGAGCGATTCGCGATTCGGACGACAGGTGCGCGTGCACCCCGGGGAAGCGACCGACGAGCCACGCCGGATCGCGGTGCGTGGCGTCGAGGTACGCGTTGTGCCCCCCCCCCGCGCCGCCGCCGCCGCGCTCCCGGCCGCGTCGGCACTCCTCGTACACGGCGCGCGCGACGACGTCCCTCGGCGCGAGCTCGCCGTCGGGGTGGTAATCCCTCGCGAAGGCCCGCCCGGACGCGTCGCGCAGGACCGCCCCCTCCCCCCGCAGCGCCTCGGTGAGGAGGAATCGCGATTCTCCCGGCGCGCACAGGGCCGTGGGGTGGAATTGGACGTATTCGAGATCGGACACGATCCCGTGTCCCCCCCCGCCCCCCCCGTCGCCGCATCCGTCGTAATCGCCCCCGAGGAGGCGATCCTCGAGGCGCAGGGCGAGGGCCGCGCTCGAACCGAGGGCGTTGAAGCCCCCCGGGTTCGTGGTGTGCTCGTACACGCCGGCGAGGCCGCCGGACGCCAGCACCACCCCCCGCGTCGCGTGGGCGTCGGCGATGCGGCCCGTGCGGCCGTCCAGCACCCTCGCGCCGATCACGGTCGCCCCCCCCCCCCCCCCCCCCCCCCCCCCCCCCCCGCCGCCGCCGCCGCCGCCGTCGTCGTCGTCGTCGCCGCACTCGTCGCCGCACTCGTCGAAAAGCAGGTCGACCGCCACGGCGTCCCCCACGAAGTCGATGAGCGGATGGCGCATCGCCGCGGACGTGATCCCGCGGGTGATGGCCGCGCCCGTCCGATCGGCGAGGTGCGCGATGCGCGGCGCCGAATGGGACGCCTCCAGGCACAGGCTCAGCGTGGTGGTCCCCCCCCCCCCCCCCCTGCCGACGACGGCCACCCGATCGAACGGCACGACGCACCCCCAGCCGCGTTCGTCGTCGTTTCCGCCGTTGCGCCCTCCGTCGTCCGGCCCGAGCAGGAGCTGCCGGACGCGACGCGGTCCCTCGAGCGCGAGCTTCCACGCCGCGTCCTCGTTCCACGTGACGCCGGACGCGGGGCACCTCCTCCCCAGCGCCGCCGCCCGCCCGCCGTTCAGATGGAGGTCGGGCGGGTAGCGATCCATCTCCTCCAGGTCCGATCGCCGCGCCAGCTCGGACCGGTATCCCGAGGCCCTGCGCACGTCCTCCACCAGGCTCAGCGGCGTGTCCGCCTCCTCCCCCCCCAGGTCGTAATTGCGATATATGATCCCCCCCTGGGCCCAGTACGAATTGCAATCCGTCGCCACCGATCCGGCGTGGAGGACCGTGCACCGCACGCCCAGGCGGGCCGCGGAAAGGGCGGCGGCGCATCCGGCGACGCCCGATCCGATCACGAGGAGGCGGTCGACGCCGGATGATGCGGTCGTCGAGGCGGCGGTCGCCGTCGTCGAGAGGAGGCCGCGGGAGGGAGACCGACCGCCGTAGCTCTTGCTGAGGTTGTCGACGGGCCGGACGTCGCCGACGTAGCTGCTCCACCTCACGCCGGAACCGAAGGTGGCGCGTCGACCTATCCGATGGACCGGGGTGGTGCGCGCACGACACAGCGCCTTATTCATTATATTATTATTTATGCGTTTCTAATTTCTTGATGTGATAACAAGTACTATAGTTAGTAGTAATGTGGGTGATTCTTTTCCCGATTTTATGATAAATGCATATATTATGATGAATGCATATTCGTGGGTAAGCTCGGGTGTGCGTGGCCGGGGGGAAGAAGGATGGAGGGATGGATGGCGTTCGCGATGACACCACTCTAGATAGCTGCTGGATGCTGTCGCTGGATGATGAATGACTCGATGCCGGATTTGGGAACACTCCCGATTCCGTGGCCCGCCGATCGAGCTGCGAGTGTGGGAAAAGATTTTTTTGTGTGGTCGGGGAGCAACCTGCTACTTTAGCATGATGCGGGTGCAACTATTAGACTTTCGCTTGCTAGGAGCCTAAATCAACTCAGATCAGACTACTGTCCGAGTTAATTTTGATAGATGAGCTACATATTGTAGGAATTAATACGATTTTTGCAGGTTTTGCCACGTGGAAGTATTCTTCCTTCAAATCACACACAAAAACAAAACACACGTCGATCGATAAAACACAATGAACCATGGCGGCCGCCGTCGTACCACGGCCCGATATGGTGCCCCACTCCCGGCTCCGATGCGCAGAAACATTTTAGCCAATAGGTGCAACAACGATACGTAGTTAAAACTAGAACATATTATGATTGTCATAGTCATAGTCATGGGCTTGGCCAATCAATGAGCCTCGGGAAATGGGAAATAATTGTGGTAAAGCACCACCATAGGCCCCGCGATAAGGATAAATAGAACAGATCCCCGGCGGTCTGGGTTGGCAAACAAGGCCCGATCCCACTGTAGGCCTCGATGTTGTCATAGGCCATGGAATTGGCGGGAAATAATATATCCCGGCTGAAATGGCGCGACTTGTTGAAAGCCAGTCGCTGGAGTAAGCGACGATGGTCTGTCGTCACCCGATCTCACGGCCACTCAAAACTAATGATGGGTGCTCTAAGATCCAAGTACGTTGGCGCCACATACTATACGGATTCCTACGTAGAGAATATCCACCAGCTCATCGATTGAAGTATCTTACAAGTTACTAAGATACTACGAGGATCAACGTGTACATAGTAGAACCTAGATAGGACAACTCTTGCGATGCCAATCGTCAGTGAGCCACGCAAGTAGACTCTTCTATATCTATAGCGCAGCAACCCTGGGTTGATGAAAACATATCCATCAGTAACAGGTATCGGTCTCGGTCACTATGGGATCATGTAGACTCTACACGATGCGCATGTGTTCCCTCATCATTTTTCAGCACAGAAACCACACTTAATCTAATCATAATTTCTTTATCGAATCATATCAACATCTTCCTACCACTTTCTTACCTCAAGAAAGTTAGTTCGATTATATCCTAGCAGACGGCATAGGACACCTTGAATTCAAAACCCTACGGTTCCTACTATGGTGCGTTTGCTATCGACGGCAGTCCCCCAAGGCAACTACCATTGTTTCCGATAGAGAGGAATCATGATTTTGCACATCGCGAAACGGTTTGTGTGTCCAACGAGCCAACTCCTCAAGCGTCAAGCCAATACAGGGGTTAAGCTGTTAAGGTGATTATTGGTAAATTACATGTAATAGAAAACAAGTGTTTAAACAATATCATGCTACCGTATAGACCGGGGTTTAAGAGACAGCTAATGTTCCAGGATGTGACAGCTAAATATTG
>JALLOS010000559.1:0-11600 GCA_036939435.1 Stephanodiscus minutulus
AGGGGCATATTAAAAGTGGTTTAAGTAGTAGGTGCAGGGGGAAACTGAAAAGCTACATAAGGGAAGTATGGGGACAGACGTCCGAAATAATAATGAACGAGAAGGCGCAAAATCCGGATCCGAAGTGTAACTTCTTTGTGTCGCTTGAACCATTTCCCTGTTCCGCTGTTGTAAATTCGTCTACGATGGGCAATAACCAATCCACTAGCGACATGTCTTGCCCCAGCAGACGCCTCTGCCAGATACTCTACTTGGGCACGGCGCCGCCATCGGAGGACAGCGGCGAGTGGTTCGGGGTACTGCCGAAGGAAAGGAAGCAGAAGAAAAAATCATTCTCGCAACGAAATCTGACCGTGATGCCGGTGGTGCCAGAAGTGAGATTTTTTTGCTCGATCGACATTCATGATGATTTCGTTGCTGTGTAATAATCTCTGAGCTCGATTTTTTCAGGAGACCCTAACAAGCGCATCAATTGACAATGGTGATAGCGCATCGTTGACGCCATCAGACTCAGCAAATGAGAGAGATGACTTATCAAATGCCACTCCTGAAAGTATCAAGGAATACAACAGATGGGCAATGTTATTGAGGCAATCATCCGTCCCTAGTTCATTGAAGCCGAGAGCAAGGAAGTCGAGACCGAAGCCGAAGGCTAAGCTAACCTTTGTCAACGGGCAATTCGTTGACTTCTCAACGGAGGAGGGGCAAGACATAGTCAAAACAGCTCTGTCAGAAGAAGATGAATCATCAATAGCAGTAGGTGGCATTCTCAGTTCTGTCAAGTCTGGGCATTGTGGTATATTGGGATTCGATAGCCGTCGTTCTAGTTTTGCTAGTTTTAGTCGAGCATTGTCTGATATCACTGTCACCGCTTGCATTTCGAAAACGAACAATCGTAGTTTTTACAGTCGGTCTCATTCGAGCTCGAGCATTGCGTCCGAAAAATCGATGTCACCACCAGAAAGTGCTCCATATTCCTTCAGTTCAGCATCTGATTCAAAAAACGCAGTATCTTCAATCGTAGCGTTGGGAAAAGGTTGTTTGTTGACAGCATCAATTTGTGACAGGGTGAGCATGGTTTCTTGTTTTTGTTGAGATGAGACTTGGGACATCTTATTGACTTCCGATGTGCGAACATATGTACGACCTCTTGCAGGCTATCAAAATGTGGAATCTAACAAGTGTTGGTGGCAAGATTACTCCTCGGTTCTGCCGTGATTTTCCGGGGAGCTCTTCCTGTTGTGGCCATAGTACCGGAATAACATGCGTAGCCAAGGTTGACGAAAAGGGAAGGTTTCTATCAGCGAGTAAAGACTGCGTCCTGAAGCTGTGGGATTCAAGGTTCAATTGTGACGACGATAGCGGTGACGGTGATGATCGCGTCTTGCTCGCAACTTTCGACAAAATTACAAAGCGAGCAATTAAACATATCGCAATCATCGAAGACGGGAAGTATGTCCGCCCTACAGACAACGTCGACATGACCATGGCTATTACTGTGGTGAGGAAGTCACTCCAGGATGGATCTAATTCAGTCCAAAAATCAGCAAGGGAACGTCATATTATTGAATGTTCATGCGAGTTTGCCACCATTTCTGAAAAATGCAAACTAGTGAAGCTGTGGTCTGTGATCCATGCCGGGCAAGTGGAGGAAGAGGGGGGAAATGTGGCGGAGTTAAAGAAGACGCATGAGCTGAAGCATGATGCAGTTGTGCAATCCATCACTTCCATGCGCGGTAAGGGGATGATACTAACAGGAGATAGCATTGGACATGTGAGGCTTTGGCAATCAGGGAGGAATGGTGAGTCTCAAAGTATCAATCTCTACGACGAAACCCATATAAATTTTTACGCAGCGACATCTCATTTCCGTGTGTGTTCTTCCTTAGTTTTTCTTCCCAACTCTTCTTATGTTTGGACTTGTGCTCGCACTTTTTCATGGAGGCAAAACTCGTATATTATGTCTGTCCAAGAAAATTGCTTGGCTGCTATTACCGCCTTGACTTTTCTTCATGGGATCATGTTCGTTTCTGGATCTCGAAGTGGCATTCTACGTGTATGGACGGTAGACGGGACCAAGTCAAATGGAGAGACCATCACCAAGGAGGACATATGTATCAATGGTGCTCACAACTTGTCCGTGACGGCTGTCCGGCAAGTTAGGAGTAGAGATGGCAATGTATCGTTTTCGTCAGCATCTGAGGATGGAAAAGTCCTTTCCTTTACAATTCCAATTTCTATTGATGGCGACCGCATACCCCGCTGCTTCAATGTGGTCAATCATGGCATCACAAATAGGTACTTTCCCGACCCGACGCATCAAGTTAGAGTAGTATCTCTTTGTTGTTTGTCTGATCCGGACAATCTCGAAGATGTGCTTGTCACCGGTACCACAAATTCAGATGGCTTCTTTCATGTCTTGAGACCCCCTATGCAAGGAATGCAAAACGATGCATTGGTGCTCCACCGCCAGTCCATCATTGATGAATCGTTGACGATGTTCGACATCGCTGAGAAGATTTGCAACGACGTGGAGTCGAAGAGCAGAAAGTTGTACTTGATCACATATCAGGGCTGCTTTCTTGGCAGTGAGGCCGTGTCTTATTTGGTTGATCATGGATACGCAGCATCTCGGAAAGATGCCGTCGATCTTGGTCGTGTGCTGGCTTCCCACCTATCATTGTTTGAGTGCGCTTCGAAGAAGGGTAAATTGTTCGTGGATGATGAAAAATCTTATTACAGATTCTCAGAAGCATTTTTGGCTACTCCTTCATCCCAGCGGCGTAGAGTATCGTCAGAGGGATAGCTCCAAGACAGGTTTTAGAACGAGGAATACCGTCGTCAGACGATCGAGGCAGTTTCTATGAACTTTGAGAAGTAGATGTTCAAGAGTTAATGACTATCACGTTTATCATTTCGCGCGCTGGCTCCTTCTTCCTTTTTTGCCCCCGCTCCTGCCACTCCACTTATCGCTGAAGCTCTTCCTCTGGGACACCGGTAGTACCGTCTGCACCCTGGACCCCGCGCCGCCTGACATCCAGCCATCGGACCTCCTCCCTCCACCGTCGTTGAAAATCTTGGCCGCGTACTCGTCGGGGATGGGATTTCGGGTAATGTACTCGTCAAGCGCATCGTCATCGTCGAGATTGATCCTGCGCATTATTCTGCCGTCCGAGTCTGTAAAAGCGACACGCGACAGAAACCAGGTGTGCAAAAGTCAATGTTTGTTTTCGTCGCGGGGGGGAAACAAACAAAATCGCACGGGGTCCGATACTCACTCGGGTCCTTCAGGTCCCACAGACTCTCGATGTTCAGACACCGTCGGGAGGTCTCTTCCATTACGTGCACGTGTATGTTGTCGCAGTCCACGACCATCCAATCGTCGTCGATCCTGCCGGACGTGTTCGCGGCACCGTGCCGACGAGCGCGGTTGCGGCTGCGCCGGTTCGTGAACACGTCCTGCCCCCCCTCGGCACCCTGCATCGCCCCCATCACCCCCCGCTCGTGCAGCCTCCTGGCCTTGAGGTTGCGCACGATGGAATCGGCCATGACGCGTATGTGTGAGGGGTTGCGCCCGGTCACGAGCAATATGGAATCGCACCCTATGCCCACCCCGTGCACGCTCTCGAATTCGGACGTGTCGATGACGCGGACGTCGGTCCCGCCCTGCGCGATTAGCGACGAGATCAGCTCGGACGTAGTGAGGAGGGTGTGAATGACGACGGGGATCTGGCTGTTCCGGTGCCGGAAGGACTCCGCCTGCTCCGGCGTGAGCAACCGGGTCGGCCTCCCCCCCGGGCCGCCGCCGGCCACAACGTCGTCCCCCAGGCGAGATCGCCTGGCGTGCAGCCAATCGATCGCACCGTCGAGATCGCCGTCCGCCGGGGGGGTCACGTCGGCGACGACCTCCTTCCGGCGGAAACCGTCCCCCCCCGGCTCCTCCCCGTCCCCTTTCCCCCCGTCGCGCGCCGCCTCCGACCCCCCGTCGCGGGACCAGCCGCCGCGCGACGACGACGACGACGACGACGACGACGACGGGACGAATATCGACGGGGGTCGGGAGGACGAATGCGACCCACCGCCGCGCGTGTCGCCGCCGCCCCCCTCGGAGAAGTCGCGCCGGAACGCCTCGCCCGAATCGTAATCCTTCCAGTCGGGGGGGTACGCGGACAGGTCCGACTTCGTCGCGAAATTCGTCGTCGTGGCGGCGGCGGCGGTCGCCGCCACCGCGGAGGATGTCGGCGCGGGATCCCCCCCCCCCGTCGACCCCCCCGCCCGCCGTCCCGCCGTCCTCCTCCTCCCCTCGCGGTAATCCTCCAGCACCATGACCCTGAAATCGACGTATGCGGGATTGCCGCTCAGGTCGAAATCTTCCAGCGAGTCGTCGTCTTCGTCTTCGTCTTCGCCGTCGCCGCTTCCGCCGGCGTACTCCCGCCCCGCCGATGATCGATCCATCATCTCCTGGGATATGATCTCCACCTCGAGCTGCGCGAGCGATGGCGAATTCTCGATGAGCTCGTCGACGAGCTCCTCCTCGGAGAGGCCGCGCACCGACTCCTCGAATTCCTCGTCCCAGTCCCCCCCCCCCCCTCCCCATCGTCGTCGTCGTCGTCGTCGTCCTCGGCGTCGGCGTCGAACCCGAGGCCGTGAAGATTGTACCTCTCCATCAGCCGCCGAGCTTCGTCGGCCCTGCCGTTGCCGCGGAGCTCCCCCAATACCTCCGACCATCCCACGTCGCTCGCGTCCACCTCGAATCCCGTCGATGACGACGACGACGCGCGGTGGGGCATCATGCCACCACCACCGTCGCCGGACGACGACGACGACGACGACGACGAGGACGACGGCGAGGCCTCCTCCCCGCGCAGGAGGAGGGGCCGGTTGCGCTCGTCCGCCGCGGTGGCCTCCAGGTCGACGACCTCGATCTCGTCCCCGTGCACCATGTCGTCGTCGTCGTTGTCGTCGTCGTCGTCGTCACCGTTCGTCGTGGTCGCGCGGAGGGACGACGACCACCCCCCGGACGACGATGGCGACGACGGCGGGTGTCGTCGTCTTCGTTGCGCCCCAGCTTCGTTGACGATCGCGGGCGAGTCGTCGGGCGGCACCCATCCCTCGTCGTCGTCGTCCTCGTCGTCGTCGTCGTCGTCGATTCCTTCTTCCCCGTCCCTAGCCACCACCCCCCCGCCGTTCGTCGAGCTCGCGATGTGTCTGTACTGGTTCTCGCGATGATGCCCGCCGCTCCCATTTCCGCCGCCGCATCGATGATGCCGCCGCGCCCGCCGCGGTGGAAGGAACGACGACGAGGAAATCGACGGCAGTCGTCGCGGATCGACGACGATGCCACCGTTGGCGGCGGCGGCGGCGGCGGCGGATGATGACGAGGTCTTCGCCACCGCCGTCGTCGTCGTCGTCGTCGTTCGCGGCTGTCGGGAAGTGGGGGCTCGGGATCGAGCGCGACGGGCGAACGAATTGACGGCGGCGTTCATCATGATGATGATGTGTGTGGTGGTGGTGATAGTTGCCGAAGAGACAGTGGTGGGTAGTTTGTATGGTAGTTTCCTCCCCATCCTCCCACCATTTCAGGTTATTCCCCGCCATAATATTGCGAATTTTGTGGTAAGCACTCATTCATTACAATACTTCCGGAGATACAATACAAGATTCGTCATGATCAACGAGCGATCGAGGCAAAAACGAGAGATAGATGGCAACATCGATCCTAAAATAAAGGGCGAATAAATTTTATTCCAATAATGGCAGTCACCCAATATTATCTACTTTGATCTTTTTTCCCGCGCGAAAGAGCTTCTTGATAGAAGGCATGGGCGGGACGTAACACGCACGCCGCCCAATGAAAACCGCCGACCGATCATCCTCCTCCCCGAGGGGGGACGACCGCGGCGGCGGCGGCGGCACGACGGCGACGACGGCGGCGACGGCGACGACGGCGGCGGCGGACGTCGCGGGAGGGACCATCGCCGACGACGACGCCGACGACGACGACGACGCCGACGCCGCATCGTCCTCGAGCGACGAGCCGCCGAATGATCGAGGTCGTCCACCGCACCGCATCGGCGGACCGGGCACCATCCTCCCCCCCCCCGTCGAATCCGCGTTGGGGTGGACGCTCTGCCTCTCGTGTCTCGCCGTTTCGGGATATCACTACGTCCGGTCGGGATGCCGGCGGCGGCGGTGGTGGGTTCATCGCCATTCTCGTCGCGCGGTGCCGTGGAGGAGTTCGTTGTTGGGCGTATACCGTCGCGCTCGGTATCTCGTTCGCGGGGCTATCGCCGGCGCGCGCCGCCGCAGGCGGGAGGAGGCGCCGACGACGGGGCGCGACGGCGGCGGCGGCGGCGGCGACGACGGATCGGGCCGGCGAATCTCGACGCGTCGTCCGCGTGACTGCCACCGCCGCCACCGGTGGTCGGACGACGTCGCGGACGACGACGACGACGACGACGACGACGACGACGACGACGACATCGAGGCGGCGTGGGTGCCCCTGACGACGCACAGCCGGTCGGAATTGGACGGTGCGTCGCCAATCGAGAGGTACCTCTCCCTTTTGCGCCTGCTCGAATCGCAATATCCCGAGACCCTCATCCTGTCGGCGGAGGAGGAGGAGGAGGAGGAGGAGGGCGGATGCATCGACGAGCACGACGACGACGACTACGACTACGACAATGACGACGACGACGACTACGAGCATCGTTCGCTCCCGTCGCTCGACCGCGAGGCCGACGTCGCTCTCGTGAGCGCACTCCGTCGCGACGACGCCGCGCGGCGGTTGGCTTCGCTCGCCATGCGACCGTACGTCGCCGGCACCGCCCCGGACGCGAACGACGGCGTCGCGGGGGGGGGCGCTCCGGGTCCCGCGGCGCCGAAGCCGACGCGCGTCGCCGTCGCGCGAGGAGGAGGAGGAAAGACCAAAACGACGACGACGACGACGACCACGACGCTGACGAGGGAATATCCGAATGATGCTTTCCTTCGACGACTAAGTAGGTTGTGGGGTCACTTACTCGTCCTCCCGTCGTTGGAGGAGGTTAGGTCGTACCGTCGTCGTCGCCCGCGACCCCCCGACGACGGGGACGACGTCGGGGTTCCGGCCGCGGCGGAGGTCGGGAACGACGAGACGATTCGCGTTCTTCGCGACGACGACGACGACGACGAGGACGACGATCCACCGTACTACCGCATATCGCTGATCGTGCCGGCCTATCACGAGAGGGGCGCGCACCTGCGCGCCAAACTGTCGAGGGCGTTGGAGATGGCGCGATGCCCGGGCGGGGTGGAGGTCGTGATCGTCGACGCGGGAGGGTGCGACGATCTGGAGGTTCTACTCGCCCCCCCGGCCGGCGGCGTCGGTGGCGGTGGCGGCGATGACGACGACGGCGATCGTCGCTCCTGGGGTCGATTGTCCGTCTTCGTTCACGCGACCGGGGGCGGGCGGGGGCCGTGCCTCAACTACGGCGCGTCAGTCGCGTCCGGCCGGATATTGACGTTCTGCCACTCGGACACGACCCTGCCCCGTCACTGGGACGATGGGATCGCGAGCGTGTTGGACCACGACGGGATCGCGAGCGACGACGACCTGATCGCGTCGAACGCAACCCGGGCGAATTCGTGCGCCTTCTCCTTCGGGATCGATACCTCCCCCGAGGGACTGTCCATGCCGTTCGTCGAGGATGGTCGTCCCTCCTACGCCCCCGCCGATCATCGCCCGCCGTACTGCCCCCCGGGCATAAGGGCCGTCGAGGCCACCGCCAACCTCCGAACGCATCTGTATTCATTGCCCTACGGCGATCAGGTCCTGTCGCTGCACGCGTGCGTTTTCGATTTCCTCGGAGGGTTCCCCGATCAGTGTCTAATGGAGGATTACGAACTGGTATCGCTGCTCAGGCGACGCGCGGCGTTGTTCGCGGTCCCTCGTACGCCCGGCGGTAACCCCGCGAGGGAGGGATTGGCGATAATACCGGGCGATCCGGCGCTCTGCTCGCCCCGTCGGTGGCAGAAGTTTGGTGTGCTTTACGTGACTTACATGAACTCGAGATTCGTGAACCTATACGCCGGTACGAGGAGGATGGGCCCGGACGAATTATTCCGGCTTTATTACGGCAAGGATCCGCCGACGAGGGTCGCGGTCGATAGTCCGTGGGAGGTGGAATTAGCAAACCGACTCGAAGCAACAAGTGCACTGAAGGCCTAGAAAGTTGTTTGATTTATCTCATATGATTTGGGAGTTGTTTTACTAACTTACCACAAGAAACTTTAGTGAACAATTGCAATGGATCAAGCAAGTGTGACGGCATTGGTTCACGTCAGTGTTAAGAACATATAATCATGGTAACAAAAAAAGTTACGCGCGAACAGAAGATTCTTTCGTCACTGCACAAGATCCTCACACACAAAAATCAAACAGAAAGCTCCACTCAAAACAAATTCAACCAGAAGCTTCAATACACCATCAATCCATATCATATTCACCAATATGCTCCCCATGACGAACTTAGTCTCCTAAGGAGTCTCTGCGGCTTCGATACCGGATGTAATCCTTCAAAACACCTCTTCAAATTAGCCGATGCTTTCTCCGCCGTTGGGCGCCTCTCCAAATCTTGATGCCAGCACGAGTTAAGGAACCCCTTCATCGCTGGACCCCAGAAGTCGTCGAGTTTGGGGCGNCAAATCTTGATGCCAGCACGAGTTAAGGAACCCCTTCATCGCTGGACCCCAGAAGTCGTCGAGTTTGGGGCGCTCGCCCTTGGATACGACCAAGTCTGTGTGCATTTTCTTGCTGTATTGTGCATATGGTTTTTCCATTTTGAGCATCTCCCACAACATGATGGCAAATGAGTACATATCAGCGGAGTATCCTATCATCGGCAGAGGTATAAGGTATCGTGAACTGTTCCAATATAATAAATAAAAAACACGAGGTGAAAATTCATCATGACACTCACCGTAAGGCTTGTTATCGGCCACTTCGGGCGCCATGTAACGCAACGAACCAGTCTCTCCGGTCAGCTTCCAAGTATGATCTGTCACTTTCGCGTCGTCGTGAATTTCCCTGGCCAACCCAAAATCGAAGAGGACTATATCATCTCTGATATTGAAGCCAACGTTCTTGTGGATGGATTAAAATAATTCCATTAAGATGAATTCACGCAATTAATGCAGTCCTTTTGTTCCACTAAGTTTCACTCACCTCTGGCTTCAAGTCGCGATAAATCAGACTGCAATAACCAATTCGATTGATGATGGGGGAACTATTGTCAGATGATTAAGTCCTTTCAGCCCAAATCAATTGAGATCAGACCGAAGAACAATACTCACTTATTCTTGTGCATGTATTCAAACGCACCAGCCAAATCGTATCCATAACTCAACTTCGTCTCCATCAACTCGTCCAATTTGGCGCGGCTCGTTTTCATCGTCTTGTTCATAAAACTCCGCGCCTTGTTTGACTGGAGCCTCCACTTGGGAATCCTCGCCTCGAGAGTATCGTACAACTTATCAAGGATGATGAAGTAGTCGGGCTTGGTCATTCCATTGATGCCAATCGCGCGCATGGTGATGATGTGAGGGTGGGACACGACGGCGAGGAACATGGTTTCGACGCACATGTCGATGACACCCTGGGTAAATAGATCTGGGTCTTTCATGATATCGGGTGAGAGGGTCTTGATGCAATAACTANTCGATGACACCCTGGGTAAATAGATCTGGGTCTTTCATGATATCGGGTGAGAGGGTCTGGTTGATTTTTTTTGGTAGAGGGAAGGAAATCGTGGATGCATAATGCGAGGCAGAGAATGATGCAAGAGTAAACCGACGGATGACAATCGTCGACTAACCTTGATGCAATAACTAGAATCACCGCCCTCGCGAAGGCAATGGTCAGCAAGAAACTTCTTATCCTCTATTGCGTGAACCTTCATGCGCCCATTCACGCCGTCGCCAACCTTGCAATTGATGGCCCGGATCTCCTGGACGGTCCCAAAGTTTCCCTTTCCCAGGATCCTGCCCAACGTAACCTCGTCCAGTGCGAACTTGGGAATGACATCGAATTGAGCCTTTGAGAAGAGTTGAGATTTAGATTCCAAGCTCTTTATCTTCTTTTTGGCGGTCGTGGCCATCTTCTCGAGGTCGAGGGAGGACGCGGCGTCGTTTGATACAATGATAGGCGACGGTGATGGCCTAAAGATCTTCCGCATTTTATCTCTCAGTTTGGGTTGTGAAGTCTCTATTACTGGGCAAAACCCACAACAACAACACAGGAGGTAATTGGTTTGGTTTGCTCCTTCCTGTATTATTTGTTTTTTTATGAGCTAGTAGCTGAGAGCTGGCTCCTCACGAAGCAAGATCCGTCAAGACCGTCAACCCCCCTAACGTAGGAATACGTAGGATAAGTACTGGCGCTTAGAAGATCTTGTCACAATTATCATCAACGATGGCACCGATCGCAAGGCTTTGTCTCTGACGGTGATGATAACGACGATGAATGCCTAACCCTAACTGGCAGCGCGGCGGCGGCGCACAGCGCGACGCGGCAGCGTGGTGGCAGCTGCGCAAAAGCGCGATGTTGGCGGCAGCTTGGCGGCGGCAAGGCGGTGGTGGCAGCGCGATGGCGGCGGCGGCGGGGGTGGAGGTGGTGGAAGACAATTTATTGGCAAAAGCGGTTGGCAACGAGAGCGTTGATGGTCGCATGACGGCATGCAATGACGAAATCGAATGGCGGACAACAACGCAACAACCAACCAACGAACGGCGGGTTAAGACGACGACGATGGCGACGGCGACGGCGTGATGAGCAGTGGCGCGACGGGATACAACGACGACGGCAACGAGCGACGACAACGACGACAACGACGACGACGACAACGACGATGGCGCAACGACAACGACAACGACGACAATGGCGACAGCGCGACGGGCGACGGGATACGACGACGATGGTGACGACGATGGCAGCGGTGTGAGGGGCGACGGGATACGACAACAATGGCGACGACAATGGTGGCGGACGACAACGACGACGACAACGACGTCGATGGCGACTGAGCGATGGGCAAAGACGTCAACGATGATGGCGACGGCGCAACGGGCGACGACGATGGGTAGCGGCGCGACGGGATATGACGAGGACGACGATGGTGACGAGTGACGACGACAACAACGTAGATGGCGACGGCGCGACAAGCAACGAAGTCGATGATGATGGCGACGGCGCGACAGGCAAAGACGACATCAACGACGACGACAATGGTGACGGTGATGACAATGGCAATGGTGACGGCGCGATGGGCAGTGGCGCAACGGGATACAACGACGACGACGATGGCGACGGGCGACGACGATGACGACGACGACGACGATGGCGCGAAGACGATGATGACGATGACAATGGCGGTCGTGATGGTGACAACGACGACGACAACGACAAGAGGAAAGTGACAACCAGCCGCTGTACGAGAGAGGTGCGATGAGACAGGCGTTGGCGCGACGATAGAGGTGTGGCGGCGACGAGAGAGGTGGCGGCGCATCGAGAGAGACGATGATGACGGAGACGATGACAATGGAGAAAAAGACAACCAAAAAAT
>JALLOS010000560.1:0-11597 GCA_036939435.1 Stephanodiscus minutulus
GGGTGATGTTCAAAATATTACATATTAAAAGTAATATTTTGAACATCAAACTTGATGAGGAGGGGGGGGGTCGCAGAATGGACATGGCAACGGCAACGAGGATGAGGGCAACAATGGCGACAACAAGCAGCCACGATGGCGGTGGCAGAGGCGACGGTGGCTGCAGTGACAGTGGCATTGGTTACAGTTTTGATGTCGGTAGCAGCGGCAACGATGACAGCAACAACAGCGGTGGCTGTGGCAACGACGACAACAACGATGGTGGCGGTGGCCACAGCAAAGGTGGTGGGCACAGACAATAATCAACTCAAAGCGGCAGCGAAAGAAACGGCGGTGACGGCAACGACTACGGCAACAGCGACAGCAATCAACTCAAAGCGGCAGTGAAAGAAACAACAACGGCGGTGATGGCAATGGTGTCGGCAACGGCATCAGCGACGGCATCAGCAGGCGGCGACACAAAGACGGCGGCAACACAAAGATGGTGGCGACGGCAACACGAAGATGTCGGCGACGGCGACGGCAACGGTGACGGTGATAACGGCAATGAGGGCAACAAATCGGCTGCGGCGGAAGGAGCAGGGGGCAGGGGGCAGCGGTTTGTGGCCGCGCCACCAGTGGCAATGGCATCTGCAGCCAACAGCGGCAACAGCGGGGGCAGGCAACGGTGGCCGTAGCGGAGGCAGCGCGAGGGCAGAGAACAATCAACCAAAAAGTGGCAGCAAAGATGTTCAAAATATTAGTTTAAATGTAACATTTTGAACACCACACGGTTGCGGCGGAAGGATCAGGGGGCAGCAGTTTGCGGCCGCGGTGACAGTGGCAATGGCGTTGACAGCCAACGGTGGCAACGGCGGGGGCAGGCAACGGTGGCCGAAGCAGAGGCAGCGCAAGGGCAGAGAACAATCAACCAAAAAACGGTAGCAATAGCAGCAGAAACGGTGCTGGTGGTGGCGGAGATGACGGCAGCCGTGGCAGTGGCAGCGGCAATGGCAACGGTGGCAATAGTGGCAACAACGCGGCAGCCATGGCAGCGGTGATGGCGATGCCAACATGGCACGGACAGTGGCAGAGGGGGCAGCCGATGTGGGCGGAGGTCATCTTTGGTACTTAATTTTATTTGTGCATAACAGTAGGGTATGTATGGTACAGATGTGATAGCAATTGTTAGGAGCATGGCAAAACACAATAGTGTTTTGCCTGAACAGGCCCAACAGATAAATTTCAAAAGTGTTTTGCGGAAGCAAAACACTTTCAAAAGTGTTTTGAATTGCCAAAACACTTTCAAAAGTGTTTTCAATCTGTTGGGCCTGTTTGTTGAATACACTTTCAGGAGGACACTAATTCTCTCAAAAATGAGATAGGCTTTGCCAACATTGGCGATTTCAAGAATATATGGAATCGTGCCGAAATCTTTGTATTTGTGCTTCCTCAGTATTGCCCCCCCCTTTTTTGTAGTCTCCAATTTTGGACTTCCAAAAAAAGTAATTTAGGAATTGACTATATGTCACACGAATGAATTCTTACAATCTCATTTTTCAGATGGTAATCCCATTTCTAACCCAACCCTCCCACGAACGCACCCTAACTGGTCAGGTCAGCCTGGTGTACCCTAAAGGTCGGGGCAGCCGGGTGTACCCTAACGGTCAGGGCAGCCGGTAATAATTGTACACCTTAATCACATATCTAACCCAACCCCCCCACGAATGCACCCTAACTGGTCGGGGCAGCCGGGTGTACCCTACAGGTCGGGGCAACCGGGTGCGGCCTGGTCGGGGCAGGAGGTGTGCTCGGGGCTTGGCCCCTCACGGCTCGGGGGCGGGGCTTCGCCCCTCGCGGCTCGTTGTATGAATTTGTACTATACAATTTGTATAAAAAAGGTACGAATTGGTACAAAAACCAAACCGTAAACGAATTCGTACTAAACAATTTGTATATTAATTGTATGAATTCGTTTGTATAAATTCGTACAAAAATTAGCGGAAAAAAAAAAGAAATCACGTTGGGATTTCAACCCGGGACCAATATGGCTTGCAATCGACGCCGTCTCTTTTTCATTTTCATTTTCATTTTCACTTTCATTTTCATTTTCACTCATTTTCACTCATTTTTACTTTCATTTTCACTTTTATTTTCATTTTCACTTTCATTTTCACTTCTCAGGACACGTTCCAGAGACCACCTCTCTCTCAGGAAGTCCCTTCTGCCCTTTGGAACTGTGGCGGTGGCACGGAAGGAACACGAATCATCCTCGAGGGTCTCGGATGGCACCTGTCCCAGCCGACGAGCGCGGTGATTGCACAGCACGCGATGGTGCTGTTCCTGAATGCCGCCGAGACGTCGCACAGCGCATCGTCGAGGTCTGAGGCGTCCGACCTCCTCTGATTGATCGGCAGGCGGATCTTGGCGCGCGTGTCAAATTATGGGTTTTTCATCTCGGCATCGCCCTCGACAATAGCGTTCGCGTCCGTGTGGGGCTCGCTGGGATCGCCGTCGGCGGTCGTGGTGTTTGATCGTGCGATGGAAAGGCACGAGATCATCATCGTCGCCGCGTCACGTCGGCAACGGCGGGGCACCGAGATGGCGGCGAGTTGACGCGGGGGTAGGGGATAGGGGGCCGGAGTCCGAGGACAGCTTCCGCCGATATTGTCGTCGCGGACGCGATCCTCGCGCGGTGGCGGGAGGAAGAAGCCGCGCGTCTTTTCTCAAGGGTCGAGACAGGCGGGGTTGCGAGAGGGGGGTCCAAGAGGCCCGCGGGGCCCGCTTCTTTGTGATCGGTTTTGACTGGCGGCGTCGGCAATGATGACGATGATGGGTGACGACGACGGCAATGGAGGTGGGCAGAGGGCAAAGACAACAATCAACAAAAGCGGCAGCGGAAGAAATAGTGGCGAAGGTACCATGGCAATGGTGACTGGGACAAAAATCAACTAAAAGTGGCAGCAAAAGAAACGGCGGCAACGGCGACCGCAACAGCGATGGCAACAGCAGGCGGCGGCAGCAGCGGTGGCAGCGATGTGTTCCTGTTCTCATTTTCACTTTCATTTCACTTTCATTTTCATTTTCACTTTCACTTTCATTTTCATTTTCATTTTCACTCATTTTCACTTTCATTTTCACTTTTTTTCATTTTCACTTTTAATCATTTTCACGTTCATTTTTTTCACTTCATTTATTTTCACTTTCATTTTCATTTTTATTTTCATTTTCATTATTTTAATATTTTTTGTAACTAATTTTATTTACACATTTTTTTTCGGACTATTTTTTTACCCCGACAAGATTGAGCCCGACGCGAACGGACTCTTCTGGGGAAAACCCTTCGAGATCTACTTCGAGAAGAACCTCATGGGAACCCCCGACTGCAATGACATTCCGTACAGGGCGCCGGGTATCGAGTCCCCCGTGGACAAACGTGGACGTGCGCATCACCAATACCACACGATGGTGATCGTGACGATCCAGGTGGCGGACGCTCGCAGGACCACCACCAAGGGGAAGAGAGCCAAGCCCGTCAACCTCTACGGGATCGATAGCTCTCCCAGCGTCGAGGATGATCGTCCTCCTCGTCGTGGCAGGAACAACGATTGGGGCGGCAGCCATCGCGAGGCGAGTCGCGCCGGGAGCAGGGTCAGCGAGGAGGCCGCGGAGGAGAGCGAGGACGATTACTAGTGGGGGTTTCATTGTGATACATTTTCTTTTTACTTACAATAGAATAAGTTCATTACACTAAGCAGCGTACTTTATGAGACTTGTGTAACATCTTGTGTAACTTGTAGCACTGTAACCAGTATCAAAAAAAGTAACAGGATTCCCTCACCCTCACTCAGTATGGTACACTACATACCTATTCTCTCTAGAGGTGTAGTAAAAACAATAAGTACTTACGTACTCTATCTACGATACAGGACCGGAATGTCTTTTCACCCAGGCCAGCCGCTGAGCTCCGATCCGATCCGGACACCCGACAATGGAGGCTCGTAAGCGGAATTTTTCTTTCTGCCAAACATCGCCAATCTCACGGCCGACGATGTTCCTGGCGTCAAGGTTCGTGATCGCGGTGGCGGCCGCCGCGCAACCCCAGCATCGCGAACGTGCCGAGCACTCGGCAACGGCCGCGCGGCGGTTGGTCGACACATCCCTCGGGACCGAGGAGAGCGCCGACGATTACGACGACGACGAGGATGACGAACATACGATGGTGGTGGTGGCAACGCCCGAAAATGATGCCATCGACGCCCCGACGGTGGGGAACGACGCGCAACTTTCGTTGGCGAGTGATCAGCACCAGCAGGGCGAAGATTTATGCACTCCCGTGGGGGAATGCGAAGTATGTCACCATAATTGGAAGGTGATGTTGGAGAAGGAGGACGAGAAAATCAAGGGGGAATACGAGGGCTGCGTAACTTACGGGAGGAGGAGGAAATTTGAATGCACGATGTTGTTTCAGGGTGAGTAGGGAACGTGGACGAGAAATTCGCGACTATGTTGGTTCTCTAGACGATTAGGCAGATACTCACCGGAGTCGGCGCATATGAAATTTGCTATCCTTTCGTTAAACTTGTATCTCACAAAATCGACTCGACCCGTTCTACCAACCCCACACCTATGCCTCGTGGACACATGCAGAGAAAGATTTTTCCAAAAAGATCGCGCGGAGTATCCCAGAATACAGGTCGTGCCGATACACGGATGGTGACGAGCAATTACGTATGGTACGGATGCAAATTATATGTCTGCTGTTGGGGATATGGTCGTTTCGCAACGTCCGTAGACTGAAGGTTGTGTCGGCGAGTTTGTTCGATCTGCGCCGGATGAGAATCCAAGGCAGCGCCAATAACGGAAATAGCGTCGGCACCCCCAAGCCGAATGTTAAGTTTATGCCTCTTGTGAATAATAATTCGATTGAGTCGGTGGAGTTAACGCAGAACACCAGGACAGGGAAAGTTCCCAAATCCCCAGCCCCGGATAACATGTCGATGGTATGATTTGTGCATCGGATCATATCCAGTAGTTTTGTAGCCACTTGAGGGATTCTCTGATCAATGAAATGATACAGGGAGCTTACGACTGTGAATGTAGTCCCGCGGAACTAAATCTATCATTGATCTTGAAAGTTTCTATTAGATAGATCCACATCTACAGGTTTGAACCGCTCAAATAAATGTAATGATCCATCATCATGAACATTTCTTGTATGATATACATCTTTGTTGAAATTCGTGCCAAATGTTTCCATTTACAACCAACCACTCATTGCCTCTAAAAACGACTGAGTCGAGTCGCAAGGTAATTTGAGTACTCGACACCCCATGATCTTTTACAATAAAATATTCCAAATAACTTTCGGGGTTACCTTATCACACTCAATCCGATATTTTTTTCGTCTAAACATTAAGCAACCTACAATTAAATTATGACAGGAAGACAATGAGCCCAGAGTTGTGCCGATCGTGGTGGATTTTTTGCACAGTACAACAGAGGGCATCCCGGTAAGGGATGTACCCAAACAGCTGACCAAAATTCAAACGCAAATGTCAATATGCCAACTCTAGAGGGTGTTGCTCATCCACAAGGAGGGAGGAAGATGTGCCTTCACCGGAGCAACCACTTCAGCCTTTTCCCCACTCAAATGAAGCAGCCGTCGCCCGGACAATCGTCCCCGCACGGCGAGTCGTCGTCCCAGGCCACGGCCCTCCAATTCCCGTTCCGCACGGCGCAATTCCCGGCCTTGACGTACCTGCAAACCTGGACGCGGCACCGATGGCCGCCGCTGTAGCTCTTGAGCGACTCGCCGCACCCCACGTACTGCGTGGCGCGCCACACGACCTGCGTATAGTGCGCGTTCTTGGGATACGACCAGCTTAGCTCATCCTCGACCCACCGCCCCAGGATCTTGTCGGCAGTGTACATCGACCCCCACGATCCGCTCCCCTGGTTCTTCGCCAGGTTCTCCCCCACGTCCAGGCCCGCCGCGTGGTACAGGCTCCCGGACTTGCAGTTGGAACCGAGGCGGATGGCGTAGGTCTTCGCCTGCGACGCCAGCGACCGCGACCAGCGGAGGGGGGCGTATCCCTGCCCGCCGTTGTACTTGCGCCTGCGGCTGTTGTGCGCGTTCAGCCACTCCTTGTCGCGGTAGGTCATGTAGGCCTTCCAATTCTTGCCAATCTGCACGGTGTGGGCCTTGGACCCCATGAAGTACCCGCCGCTCACGACGAGCTGCCCGTTCACCCACATCTTGTAATACCCCTTCCCGTGGGAACAGCATATGCCGTCTGAGTCCTGGAGCTTGATCGTGTACCTCCCGGGGTACACGCACTTCTGCATTGTCTTGGTCTGGTAGGCGCCGACGTCCCTCGCGCTCTTCAGGTAGGTCCGGCCGTTCCCCAGCAGGGAGACGGTCGTCTCCTTGCCGTACTTGTCGACCTTGAATTGGATCTTGACGTTGGAGCATCCAAGCTTGCGTCTCGACTGTTGCTGCCGCGGGGCAGGAGAGGTATCATTGTGCAGTCCTTGGACGAATCTTCCGGCAGCCTTCGCCAGGCGGCGGTCCCCGACCGCCCCTCCCCCCCCCTTGAGTGCGGGGTCGTCGAACCTCCTCCTCAGCTTACGCGCGATCGGCTCGACGACCCTGGACTCGCCGATGTCGCTGAATCCCTCGCCAGCATCTTGTGACAGATCTTCATCGCCGTCACCAATCTCCTCATCCTCCTCCTTCTCCTCAGCATCCCGTTCCTCCCTCGCGAAGGTGTCGAATTCGTCGACGGCGTCATACGACGAGTCGTAGTGGACCTCCTCCTCCGCGTCGACGTCGCTGTAATCGTACATCTCGGTCCGACCTCCCCCCCAATAGTCGCCCTCGTCGTACTCGTCGAAGTCGTCAACGAAGTAGTCGTTCTCGTCCTCGTCCTCGTCGTAGTCTTCCATCTCCAATTCCTCTTCGTCGACGTCCGCGTTCGCGTAGTCGTCGTCGTCCGCTGCGGCCTCGGCCAGCAGCCGCGCGCGGTCCGTCGGGGGCGGATCGTCCGGCGCGTCGAACGTCAGGGGCTCGTCCGAGACCGACTCGTGGCGCCATAATATCCCCGCCTCGACGTTCCCCTGCCTCGGTCGTCGTTGGCGACGCCCCCCCCCGACCCGGCCCCGTCGGCCGCCGTCCTGCTGCGCCGACGACGACGGCGGCGCGGCCGTGAGGAGGGCGGCGAGGAGCGCGAGCAGCGCCGCGGTGCGGCGGCGGGGGCAGTTCACGGTGCGGCGGGGGCAGTTCATCGTGCTTCGGAGTGATGCCTCGCGCTCTCTATCAAGGAGTTCCGGATGTATTCTGTTTGACTATCGACATCCAACAATTTACATAACTTAATTGTGATTGTACGTTGATTTCATCCCGCCCTGAGATTTTGGTGGACAAAAAAGGAGATCCTGATTGGAGAAAGAGAGCTTTCTCATGTTATTCGCTGGAAGTTCCTATTTTTTGATCTCTTATTCGAAACCTCGAAAAAAGAACATGCTCTCGTACTACAGTCTCCAGTACAATCAATTCGAGGGGGAAAATCTAGATTTCTCCCGTTCTACTATTCCTACAGTTAACCGCTACGAGAAGTGCGGTGTTTTCCGGAAATCCTCCAATCTCCAATGAGAAAAAGATGTTTCTGGAATATTATTGCCTTTTTACGCACGTGCATACATGGGGCAAGTTTTCTTTTCTCGATCGGGTATTATTACAATAGTACCACACGTAGGACTCTTTGTCATTGGATGATGGGCGGAGTTTCATTCGGAGTTTCACTCTACCACGTGAGAAAAAACATCATGTGCTTCCTCTGTTTTTAGGAAAAATAATCACCTCCGTTAGTTAGCATAACGGATTCCGTCGCGGAATTGAATGACGAAAACAAATCCGTTATGTAATTTTTGTGGGGGGCGAGTTTTGATAAAAAGGAATTCAAAAGAAATTTGGCGGGAAGTGTCCTTATCCCGGTAGTCGCCAATTTATCCAAAAGATCGCTGAGCAGTACAAAACCGACATACGACAAAATAATGCGCGACAGTTATTTAGTTAGAGTATTACTCAAGATGAAGTCGCCCGCCGCCACCACCCACGGCGCAGCTCTTCTTACGTCCCTCACCTTCACTGCCGCGGTCGAAGCGTCCTCCTCTCTCTGTGGCGCCTCATCGCCTCCTCCTTATACAGCCTGACGCATTATCATAATGGCTCATCCCTCTCGTCAAGTGACAGGCAACGTCGGTGGTGGTGGCGGCCGCAGTAGTCATCACAGAAAAAAACTTAACGTTTCACCAGAGGCGATCCTACTCGGAGTTTTCCTCGTATGGCTCCTCGTCTGCGTCCAGTTTTACCTCATTGGAGAGCTTCAACTGCCAAAGAAGGGGCTGGAACACGAAAAGGTTAGAAACAATTATGCCAGAAACAATGATGGCGGTGAGAGTGAAAGTGGAGGCGGGAACAATGTTAATTCGAACAGCTACGGCAACAACAACAGTGACGACTTTCCTGAACATTACATGGCCTTCTCCACCGCCTGCTCCTCCTCCCAAAATTGGCAATCCTTCATGTTCTTCTACTACGCGCACAAGGTGTCACAGCCCGGATACGTCATACGTATCGCCTCGGGGTGCAGTCAAGAGCAACAGGACGAACTCGTCGAATTTCACCAGACGACGATCTCGAAATTGTCGTCCAAGTTCAGCGTGCACTTCACGCCGGACTTTTCGAAAATTAGTGGCGATAATTATAAGTATTACAATAAGCCGTTCGGATTGCAGCACTGGTTCACACACGGGGCGAGATACGATGAAAATAAGGACAGGTTTGAGGACGCCATCATCACGGTATTGGACCCCGATATGATATTGCTCCGGCCGCTCACGTACGATTTCACTGATTCGAATGTCATAATACACGCCTCGGAGCGAGGTCCACCCAAGGTACGAAAGGTAACGCACGGTCAGCCATGGGCGTCACTGTACGGGTTTGGTGACGGACCATTCAGGTCGGTCGACATGAAGCACGTCTTCGTGAACCACACGAACTCGCCGGCGATGCTTGTCCCGAGGGTGGAACAGAGCAATAACTTCGCAGGGGGGCCACCGTACATGGCCACCGGGAGGGACATGTTCGAGATTGTCAACACATGGTGCGAGCTGGTACCTAGGGTGCATCACGTGTATGAGCATCTACTGGGCGAGATGTACGGTTGGTCCTTGGCCGCGGCACACCTGAGGTTGCCGCATACATTAACAGAGTCTTTCATGATATCAGCGACCGGTATATCAGGGGAGGGATGGCCGTTAATTGACCAATTGAAGGATGACGAAGTGTGTGAATTCTCGACTTTGAGAGAGAAGGAGGACAAACTGCCGTATGTCATTCACTACTGTCAAAGTTACTGGCTTGGGAAATGGTTCATCGGGAAGTATCGTCTGGACAAAGAGTTTTTATCGTGTGAGAAACCGTTACTACTGGAGCCACCAAAAGATATTGGATTGAAGTATAATTTCTACATCAAGCCGGGCGGAAAGCCATACGGCGAGAAGAAAAACATAGGATCGACGGTTGCAAAACGTGAGCAATTCATGATTTGCCAAATGATTGCAAGGATGAATGATGCAGCGACGTGGTACAAGGATCAGACCTGCGAGAAGGGAAAAGCCAATTACGAAAAGTCATTCATTTTCCATCACAGTTTAGACCCCAATAACAATGAAGGCGGTGAGAAAAAGGCCAAATGGTGACGTCGATGTCGATTAGAAGTAAATTTTAATGATACAGTATGAACGATGAACGGAAGAACCTGACGGGCGTTTGCATGCGGAAGTGAGGACATAGCCTGTGCAAGTTTTGTTCGAAGATCCTTTCTCGCGTTGTCCTGGTGGACACAAAATGATCGTATTGATGATAATTGATCGTCTTTACTTAATGAGGGAGATTTTGCGCTCAACTGTGGTGTCGATAAATATTTAGAGCCTGAGGTTTCGAAGTTGCACCGTAGCTGGATTACTACTACACCAATAAGAATTATTGATCCTACATTATCCCTCCAATTCCACGATACGATGGGATGTGTGGGATAGAATGGTGGTGATAACTGACCTAGACCAATTTTACTTTCGATATTTAGTATCACAATGGAGAATGATGAAAAAGATCTCGCTCCAGACTCCACACATTCATCACGTCAGGATTTTGTCAGAGGAAATAACTCACTCAAGTTGTTGTCTGTGACTGAATAATGTGATTGCGTCTTAGTTGGTCTCTATGGACGCCTGTACACTTGTACATATCATACACCGTTAGATTAGATAGATTAGATTAGATTAGATTAGATTAGATTAGATTAGATTAGATTAGATTAGATTTAGATACTATGTGCAACACATTCGTGCTTTCGTTAGTGCCCACTATTATCTGCATCTGTCACTCAGGCACAGGCGCTTTCAGCGTCAGCGGGGATCATTGCGGGTTTTTCCTCCTTGTGGGATACAATCTGGTACTCCGGGCCCGGGTCGCATTCTTAATGTATCCATGTGGTTCAAGATTGTGTAAATCTTTTTGTATTTTGGTGGGAATGATTTGCTTGGGTTGATTATTTCTCTTTCTCTGTGTTTTGAGGTAGTTTAAGGTGGACTTTGTGGTTTAAGGTTGGACTTCGTGGTTTGAGATTGGCGTCAGTGAGTGGGGGGCGCGTGGCTTTGTGATAATTTGGTTTGATGGTTTCTTTTATTTTCTTCGTTTCTTCTTGTGTTTTTTCAGCATATGTAGGGGGCTGGTACTGGATTCGGAGTTGAGGTGGTGTGGTGTGTGTTCCTTGGTGGTCTTGTCATGTGTTGGTTCATGACCGGAGTTGTCTTTTTTTGTTAGCTTTTTTGTTAGTGCTTTGGTTGTTGATGTTCAACCATGTCCCTTTCCTCCAGGGATGATCGCCCCACTTCGGGTCGTATGGTGTGGGATCCAGCTTGGGGAAGATTTCCCTGCAGGGTGGGAGGGTTGGCTTGAGGGCGCTCATCAGGCTCAGTTGTCATTTGGGTTGGAGGATTCTGTCTGTGTTGCCGTTTTGCATGTGGAGCGGAATGGGTTTTCGGTTCTCGCGGAGTAGGGGGGTTTCCCTTGTACTGGGCCTTGGCATCATGATGGTTGGGTGGATGATTTCTCTTGTTATTTTTATTTTGGTTGCTTGGTTTAGATCGATCCTTTTTATACGAGAGGTTCTTTGGCTCTTTGAAGTTCTTTAGTGCTTATTCGAGTGAGAAGAATGTACCTCAAGAGAAGGATTGGTGGGAACAGGAAGACGAAGGATACAATAAGATAGTAAAGTGAAAACATGCATCTCTTTATCGGCCAATCCTGATATTGCGTCCACAGTTTGCTTTCAACACACATAGCCTCAACTTTGAGACACCCCAAACTAATATCTCTTTATCGCTGTGGTCCGTTCCCGAATATTCGGGAATTCAAGCACTCTAATACCAATTTTTTTTGCCTAAAAACAGTTCCTATCGTATGTATGCATGTAGAGTGTACCCAGGGGCATCGCAATATATCGCTAATTGGTTGAGTGGGCGGACACCTGACAAGCGAGTAGCTA
>JALLOS010000561.1:0-11595 GCA_036939435.1 Stephanodiscus minutulus
CCCCCCGGCCGCCGGCTTCCAGCGGCTTCAAAATAATAGGTGAGTGTGATCTCCCGACGTCGCACGGTGGCGCACAATCTCCGAAACATGGCGATGCAATTTTGTAAAGTGAAAATAAATCATTCTTTATTTTATAACTACTTGTTCCACGCGCAGTTGATCAGCATGCCTGCTGACAAAGAAGTGTTATTTAAGTGAATATACGTGCTTTTTTATCGTTCGTTGCGTCGAATCAACCCGTACTAACCCCAGCTGTACGCAGATATTTTTTTGCCGATGCGTCCCATGTCCTCGTCATGTTTTGACATGATTTTTCGGACAAGGGGGGAGGGCGCCTGGTCACCATGTTTGCGTGAGGAGCGCGGTAGGTAGCCTCTCGATCTTTAGCCAATTGTGTTAAATAAAAAATACTTAGTGAAAAAAAACTATTGTCTTATCATCTAATAATGTAGTCGTACCATCCGAAGAAGCCGGAGACGGTTTCGGACAGGTGCGAAGTGTCTCTTCTCACAAAGTGAGAAAAGATGCTTCACACCTTCCGAAACCGACTCGACCTGGATTTAAATGCCAAATAAGCTTGGTGGGTATCAGTACCTCAAATCCATATCGATAGACGAACCACCTACGTGGGAATTGGTACAAGGCAAGTCGAATATCAGAGAAACAATACATAGTTTCCAGAAACAATTTATTATTTACAATGATGAGTACGCGTATCAACAATTTTTTTTAATGGAGATACGTTTGAGGTTTACAGAGGAGGGGTGCAAAGAGAGGCTGTAGTTTGACAAACAACTGGGGCTACCAATAGGTGAATTGGAGGTGACGGCGCAATGAGAGGTGGCAACATGTTGAGAGGGTGAGGGGTGATGCAACAACCAGACGGCACGTCGAGAGAGAGGAGTGAGGACAAATGACGTAATGGTAGGGAATGTTATGTGGCACAACTGTGTGAGATGCTCTATCTATCCTGCATGATGTTTGGGTGTGGAGACAGCACCTAAATTTTTGTATCATATGAGAGGCGGATGGCAGAAAAACAATATCTAGATAGTTGGATGGCCGGTTGACCAAAAACACAAGTGGGGTGGGGAGGGGGGGAAATGTCAATTAAAAATATGAAGTTTAATGGAATGGAAATATATCAATTCGGTAAAATTCTAATTAGTGGGCAAGAAGACCACCCTCGAAAAGATAAATATACTGATTATTTCTTAACAATAAATGGTTTTGAACAATAGATTATATAATTGATATTGGCAAGATAACACATAAAAGATTTAGATTGGATCATCAGGGAAAGAAAAAGTTTTTCACCATACCAATAAATTTGTAATTGGTAAGTGACCTTGTATCATTCTTTAAAATATATTGTATCATTTGCCAGTACATTGTCAAATTTAACCCAATATATTGTACCTACAGTAAAATAAACTAAAATTAGTTATGTTTGGTCATCTTCAGAGGTAGGTGATGAAAGTGGGTAAATATTGCCCCTATGATGTTGTTGAGGGTGTAGAACCTTTCATGCATCCCACATCCATGCCATACATACTTAAGGTGTTTCAAGCACCTTCAACTGTTGTGATGTGGATAGGCATATGGCTGCACACTCACACCGTTATCATCACAGACAGGTCCCCCTTTCCCCCCCAGATTTGGGAGAGTTGGTCAAAAATGTTGGTCAAAAACTGAGGCAAATTAAGTGTGAAAACCATGCCGATACTCTATGTTTGAGGGTGTAGAAGGTTTTAGACTGCATCCCACATCCATGTCATACATATATAAGGTGTATAAGCACCTTCAACTGTGATTGTGGATGGGCATATGGCTGCACATTCACACCATTCTCACGGATGAAAAAGTCAATGGCGGAGGACGATATCGGCTGTCTGGACAGGATGACAGCGGATGGTCAAATACGGCTCGGCAGCGGAGATCAACTACCGTGCGGCGGCATGGTGGTGGAGGCAGAGGAGCGACTGTAGTGCGGCGTTGGAGGAGAAACTGCCTTGTGATCAGGTCATGGAGGATGGAGGGGAGGTGGAAGATGGGTGGAGATGTTTTCATTTTGTTTCTTGATGGAAGGCGAATCCTATCATCATCCTACTACCTCTTCGAATCCTGCCCGAAATAGGGGGTAACTGTTCCAATTTTTGGAGGGTATTTTGGGAAGGACTGGAAATAGGATTAAGATTGCATTCCTCGGAGTTTTACAGTCATCCTAATCCCAATTGTACCACGTATCACAATACTACAACAAGTCCTACCTAACAAAATGTTGATATAACAGCTTAACATTAACACGTAAGTGCGTTCCGGCTGCGGGAACAAAAACTCCCGCTCGGAAGACTTTTTGCTAGCGAAACACACACCTCACTAACATCCCCACCATGATGAGCCATTTTCCCGTCTAGCAGCATGGTTTCAATGGATGAACACACCACACCCCCGGCCCCGGGAGCCTCTTTGGAAGGGGTTGGAGGAGGCCGCCATTGAAGGGTTTAGTATAAAATTATAAAGTAATGAGAAATTAATTTATTTCTACTGCCTCTCTGTCAACGACAACAATCGCTCGCCCACCGTCGGCAATGATAGCCAAAACGGCATTCATTGCTGTCGGTGGGCCGCCATAATGTAGGAACTAACTAATAACATATTAACAAACAATAATATAGCTTGGCTTAATTTTTAATGGACCATAACATGGTCATTTAGCCATGATTATACAAGACATAAAATGGACGAAAGAAAGACATGCACCTGCTTCGCGAGCCATTTCCAAGGCCATGTGGGTCAGGCGGTACGATGCCAAGCGCATTGCCCAGTACGGCAGGTCTAGGGCTACCCTAGATGCCACTGAACGCCGCCATCAGGCAAGTATTCGCCCCGTCTTGCTGAATTCAGCAAATTGGGCGACTGGGGGACCGATTTGTTACACAGATTATTATGTGATCAAAACCCATACATACATACTCTACTTAGAAGTGTCGCTACTGTTAGGGTTCGTAGGTACGTACAATAGCTACTGGGGGAAGGCGCTGTTCTAGGTAGCTTGGAACCTGGAACCACATACAAACCACTCCCTAACAAACTGCGGCTGCAGCATAGACAGCCACAACATGACGTACTCGGCGGATCACGCACAATAGGCGAAGAGAAAATCAGGCTCATAGACAGATTGCAGAGCGAAGTCAGCATGTCAGATGATCATTATCTCGACAGCTATTTATCTGAAATCCTCCCAACTCTAGGATTGGATGCTGAAACCTATGCTCCTTATGTTACGGGTTATGTAAGTCTAAATGAATATTTAATCACTCCGACCAGATCTACAACCCTCACCTGAGGCCTTGATGAATTATGACTGCACCTCAGGCAGATGACAACAGCGGTGATGATGAATCCCTCGATGAGTTGATTGAATTGCTGCGTGCATCCTCTGAAATCAATGGAGAAGATGACGCGTGGGAAAGCTTTCGAAATGAAATTTCGCAACGACGCGAAGACTACAAAGCAGGAGAAGATTTGCGCAAGGTTCGTTGCCGGCAGCCCTGTGTATTATCTTTTACTGTGTTATTGTGAAGTAGTTTATCTTCATTCGCTCGTGACTGCTTTGTGGCTTAGGAGTTACATGTTTTAGAAATCCAAGCAGCAACACATGCCAATCTACAGAAAGAAATTGAGCTTTCTCAAAAGAATGCTTTAGAAATCGAAGCACGAAAGCAATTGGAGTTGGAAAGTGACAAACCCGAAAACATGAGTGAAGAAAAAATTGCATTGATGACAAAATATGGTTATGAAGACAGTGAAGACGATGCTGATAAAGGACACGATGGCGGTGATACAGGGGCACCAGTTACAAACCATGACCACGCTGCTGCGTTGTCTCTTCAAAAAGCCCAGAAACTGAAATCTGCCCCAAAACAGACAAAGCAGGACGCAAGGCAGGAAACAAAGAAAATGAAGGAGGATAAAAATGCTAAGAAAGAGGAGAGGAAGAAGAAGGCGGAGAAGAGGGAAAGACAACGATAGCTTCGAGTTTATTCATAGCTTTGATATTAACTTTAACGGATTAGGAACGGACAATCGTTTCAGCGCCACCACCAGCATTTTCATTAATCCACTGACATCATCCTCGCTATTATGTGCATGCAAAATGATTCGTATTCGTTCCTTTCCTTTTGCGACGGTTGGGCTCCTTATGGCATACACATCAAAACCAACATTTCTTAAGTACTGGCATACTGAAATGCACCGCTCGTTTCCTGGAACGACGACGGCTTGGATTGGAGATGGACTTGGCAATAGTTCAAAACCTGAGCCGGGAAAATCTGCATTCAAGTCGGCAGAAATTCCTTCTCGAAAGAAGCAGACCAATCTGAACACTTTGGTTCGCCGTATTTCTCCTTCACCACCCATCATTGATTTGTATGCTTGTTGGATGGAGACTAGTGAATGTTGTGGCAGAGCAGTTGAGTACACAAATGGCCGTGCATAATTCACAAGATACTCAATCAATGTAGTGGAACCAGCAACAATAGCGCCATGACATCCTGCAGCTTTGCCGAAGGTGTGAATGCTACAAAGCAAGGCTGGATGACTTTCAAGGTTGAGAGCGGCGAGTACTCCTGCGCCTCCTTTTATCTGTACATCCATAGCGTTGTTTCCGATGACGCTATTATCTCCATCAGTCGATATCATTTCCAAATTTTTGGCATTCGTATGTCCGTACACACCCAGCCCATGAGCTTCATCCACCATTACTACAGCGCCCATATCCTTGGCCAATTCAAGTATACTTTTCAGTGGAGCAATATCTCCATCCATGCTGTACACACTTTCTACCACAACAAAAGTTGATGAAAGAGACGAGGACGAAGATGCGACGTGATCTAGTACTCTTCTCAAATCCACAACATCATTGTGCCTAAACAAATACACTCTCTCCCTTTTCAACCTCCCCATTCGTACCCCCATCACCAGACTGTTGTGTACCAATTCATCCATCACAATTGCATCATCTTCCCTATACGGCAAACTCGAAAGTACGGATAAATTAGCATCGTATCCTGAATTGAACAGTAGAGCAGCAGGTCGATTATGAACATCTGCAAGTTCTACCTCAAGAGTTCTGGCTAAATGAGAGTCTCCCGACAGAAGGCGGCTACCTGATGCCCCCAACATTGGACTACGCATGCCGATGCCGATATTGGGGTTGAATAATTGGTCGTAGGCGGATTGGACCAATGCGCGCTGGTGACTGCATCGAGCGAATCCGAGGTAGTCGTTGCTTGCGAAATCAATGAGAGTTGACGATATCGAGTTCGGCAGTTCTTGATCATTTTTTGCGTCGATTGCCGTTGGCAAACGCATCAATGAGCGGAGAGTGCCCTCTCGGCGGCGACGATCTAGATATTCTTTTAGTCGACCCTCCGTGGCGTTCATCACCAAGTGGTTTCGTAGAGGGGGACTTCGCGCTTTTGTGCCCTCCATTTATTCCATGCTGCGGTCTGTGGCGGCTCGACTTATATTTTTTACCATATTGTACACACTCAGCAGATACGCTACCATACGATCTTACAACATCAGAGTACACCATTATTTCTAATACACACTCTAACGCACACCGAGGATTCACTCCCGCCAAAACTTTCACCCACACACCACGCACGCCACATCAATGCACACAGCCAATGACGTGTGTATGATAACAACATCTTTGCCGAGCAACGTCGTATCATTAGAGACATAACGCGACAAACAGACAGAGGCAATCAATCATAGGATAACTGGGCCGAGCAAAGTAGTTTGTGTAGAAGGTAGGAGTAATCAGCGCTATCATCCAAGTTGATAAGTGCTAACAACTTTGCCCTGTCACTAAGAGTGATAAAGTCTCGAGATCGAAATTGCTGCTTCTTCAAACCATGCAAATATACACACAAGCGGTTTCTCAAAGTCATCTTCTTGAGGTGATCGGCCCCGTATCGAGAGGACTCCTATCTATGCGCGGAGGAAGTGCCGAAACAGTCGATTCTGTTTATATCCGATCGGCAGTGGGGTATTTCAACAATCTCAGAGTTCCTGCTGCAGTGCTCATGTCCATCATAATGAAAGAAATGTTCACTCTGCAAAGCAAGCCAACCGCGAGCATGAGGAAATGGGATGTAGAAAACGGAGTCGCACATAGCAAGCGATGGAGGATTCTGAGGTATTCATATATTCTGTTGATGGTCTTGGCGTTTTCTTTGGAAACATTTACGATATTTGTGGCTACACAGGTGTTGACTGAATTAGCGACAGCGACTGCACAGAGGATGGTCCCACTGGTCCCCTTTGAATCGAACGTTAGTCTGGTTGATCAAGAAAAATTCGGCGGGGGGTTCTTCGGTAAAATAGGAGCGAAGAAAGAGCCCCAGTCGATGGTTGATTTCCTCATTGCAAATTTTGAGTTTGAGTACGCGACCTGTCGATTCCATTTCGTAACAGGGATATTGTGCTTTACTGTTGCAACCGCACTTAGAGTCCGATACGCTCTGAGGAAGTACAGGTGAGAAATTTCAATTGAAGTCTGTTTGTACGCAAGTTATTTGTGAGATTTTCGTTCTATGGCCTTATGCAAACGTTGCACTTTATCGTCTTGGTACGGATGCCATTGATCAAGTGATTTATCAATGAGCGGAATGTGCTGCCTGCTAGCGGTAGCAACTGGCATGTTGACCTATACGAACGCACACACAATCACGTACGGAGGCTATGTGAATTTGTTAAAGCGTCAACTGCAGCTCAGCGGCAAATTCCTTCTCGCACATGTTCGCAGTGGTCCTTTGAGTGTAATCACTGCCATTCTCGCATGTCTGACGGTGATATACGCAATTCTAGGCTCTGTCAGCCCAGAATTTGCTTACTTTGAATTGGATGACGAAAGTGACAAGTAGTACTGAAGACGTAGAACTGGATAGGGAAAATAAACTCTACTTATCCATCATCCTATCTGTATCCACTCTGCCATTCAATGTTTGAATTTATCCTTATCGTGTCCCTCACTCAAAGTTTGCACCACTCGATGAGCCATTACATTCCATTCCATCTTTGTCCTCGTAACAGGCATGACTCGACGCAAGCGTTTCAGGTATGTGCTGCCCATCGATTCATACGTGAGATCCATTTTTTTCACTATTTCCAACTCTTCCCAAGATCCAATTTGACGCGTCACCGCCGATGCCCAGGATGATCGTTTTTCGCTTCCATCAGAGGGTAAGCATGTCACGGAAATGGTGGCATCGAGTGAAATATTCGAGATGAGTTGAACGTTACCACCATTTTCAAATGTATGAGCCCAGATAACAATCTCTCCATGCATAGATCCAGAGGTGGGACAAATTGTATAGCGTCCCTTCCATGAGCCCGCCTGTTGATTTTGCAAATCGATTCTCTCCGCGTACGTTGCAATTGTCAGCGTCTGCGTTTCGTCGACCGTTGAGGCGGTCACATTATGGGCCGCACGCACGCCCGGCGACGAGAAATTCGAAGCGAGATATGCGTCTATGGCCCTGGATAATGAAGAGATGAAACATTCAGCATCGCTTTCACCGCCGGCGTCGCCACCAGCAGCGATGGCAGAGCGTCCGGTGGCTGCATCCCATTCTGAACGGAGGGCGGCAATAAAATTTGGCTCTAAAATCGTTGGCTTTGGGATTATTGATCGTAGATCTTCAATAATGATGTCGAATTGTCCCGGAGGAGATGCTATTAGTATTCTCTGGATAGCGCCTTGACTATATTTTGCCTCAGTCATGGTTGTTGTTGTTAGAGTGTTGCTATGTTGTACTTTGTGACTTTTTTAGTGTAGGTATTGTGTACACTGAAAATTTGGCCCTTTCCATAGAGTTTGAATGCCACACCTCTCTCCCAAAACGACATGCCACATGACAAACCCGCAAAATGCCAAAAATGCAACACTTTGACATTGAAAAAGAAGACACTCGCCGAGAGCAGCGGAGCCCTGACGGCCCAGGCGGCGGCGGTGGCCGAATCGCCACACTTTTTTCGACGAACACCGGAAGGGTCTACTCCATGTTCTGCCTAGCATTGTTAGTATTTTATGGCGCTATTCAAAAGATTCTCCCGGTTGCGGACCCGGAGGAAGAATTTGCAACAAAAAATGACGCCGCTGGCGGATGGGCCAACCACCCAGCAGTTAGTAATGGCGGCACGAGCAGTGGCGGCGGTATGAAAGACGGATGGAATGCCCCTGTCGTAACACACTACCACGAACGTCCACAATCGTATTCCGCCTCCTCAAATAATATCGGAAATGCCGATCTCGAAATGAGGGAAAGTGACTTACTTATGGTTCTCTCTCCTCTCGTTTACGTCCCCTCGCATCCTCGATCAGAATACAAAATATATCAACGAGAACGTGACAGTGAAGACAGCGCCGCGACGGTCTATTCGGAAGACATCCTTTATGATAAGCAGACGCCGCATGGGATGGCATTCGATTTCATGCTGAACCGGGACAAACGGCCAATTGGCAGCGATGATTTCCAAATAATGCAGCGTTTCGTGTTAACATTATTATTCTATGCCACGGGAGGTAAGGATGAAAGTGCATCGCCACCAGAATCTGATGGGGGGAGGTCAAGTGGTTGGGACTCGGGCTTGGCGCACTTCTTGACGGGGTTGCACGAATGCCATTGGGTGAAGAAGAGTATAGAAGACCAGTTTTGGGGTATTCTTTCGATTGAAAATGGCGACGATCGGAGAGTTGGTGTGACTAAGTGCAATTCGGACATGGAGGTGACTGAGATTCGCTTGGGTGCGTAGATTTGACATAGTTCAATTTTCCATGCTTGAATCTGAAACGAATGACCTAATTGTTTAGTTTTGTCTCCTTTTTTCATTCTTATGAAGCTGACCTCAACCTAATTGGATTCTTACCGGAGGAGATAAAATGGTTGAGCAGTTTAGAATCACTTGACATGCAAAACAATCACCTGGTATGTTAAATTTGTGGTATCATCCATTTTTCCATCTTCATCCGCTATTGAGCTCGCATTCCCGACGCTGATATCTTTTCTTAATGCGTTAAGGCTGGACCTATTCCTGTGGCGCTTGGGGAACTTGATGCTCTGCGGTATCTCTCTCTTGATGGCAATAATTTCAGCGGAACGATACCCGATGTTTTTCGTGACCTTTCCAAACTTGGTACGTAAATTGTAATACTGAAGCGCTGAAATTCTTGATGATTCGCTCCCGTCTACTTATGCCATCATTCCTTCACGCTTTTCGATAGAACGGGCTTACTTGAACTTCAATGATTTCAACGGCGCCATGCCGCCATCACTTTGCACTCTCCCTAACTTGAAAGAATTGTGGTCTGACTGCGGAGGGTATCCAATTACATGCACATGCTGCTCGGTATGCTGTGATATGGTGGCCGAATGCAACGAAATGGAAAGTCAGAAGGGAGGATGAAAGTGGCCATCGCAACAATCATGAATGAGTATTGTTAATTTAGCTACGGTTGGACAAATTCAAAGGATGAACCGAGCGGAGATTCATCATGGCATGCAAGATGCCCCAAGCTAATGATGTTGCCGCGATTAATTCAATCCAGTATTATGAAGGTTCAATCAAGAATGTAACTGCCTTCTTTAATGAGTCATTTGCCTCTTCAATAGCCTGTCGTGCAGCCTCTAAATTGCTACCATCTCCATTACTTTCGGCGCCCTTGGCAAAATTGTTCATCGAATCAAAATCAGCAGTCCCGGCAGCGTATGAAAGTGTACTCGCTCTCGATAGAGACAGCGAAAAAATCTCGACGGCTTCAATACAATTTAAGTTGAGAGATGTCAAAAGAAACAATAGACAAAAGACTGAATCGTACCTGAAAAATATTCGTCTAATGATTCTTCGTCAACTCGTTTCACGACAGTTTTGCGCAATAACCTTTTCTCGGCTCCAACAAGAGGCCCTTTCCCTGTAGCACCGATGTAATCACGAACAATCCGATTAGTACGTTTACAACTCACGATACTCGTTGACTTATCAAAAAGCGCAAACTCCGATGCCTGGAGGGTGGAAAAGAAATGAGCGCAAGATGAAACAGAAATGAGGCATCTCAATCTTAAGGCAGTTGTTACCTTCTCCAAGAGTTTTTCTTTATTCTTGGCCTCAAGCAATTCTCTTGGGACGTCGGCATAGGTGCAATCAATGGTGGCTTTCTGCCAATTTTGTAAGAGAGAGGACAGCGCTTCGGTAGCTTCCTTGAGAATTGACACGTCAGAGTCATTAGTTGGCTGCTCCTTGGCGGCGAGTGGGAGAGGAACTAAGGCAGCAGCACATGACAATGAACATACAATTGAGAATGTTTTTCTTGAATAACATTGTGAGAAGCTCGAGACCAAGTGCGATGATGGCGAGGCCGAGGCTGCCACCTCAACGGAAGAAAGGTGTCCCTGGTAAATATTTCGGTCTTTGCTGTTGGGAGAGTAGCACAGCGCGTGCCTGAGCGAAAATATTGATGCAACCACCGACAACCGTCTCATGTTTGGGCGTCTGGTGTAAGCGGCGAAAAGTGTTGGGCAGAGCTAGCGTACAATGATGCCTTTTTACTTACGTCAATCGTACGATACCTGTCTCTCTATTCTGGAGTCTGGAGAGCCCAAATCTTCATTCATTGGAAGGCAGGTGATGACTGTGTTGCCCGGGTGGGGTTCACTGGAGGTTGCAGACCTCGATGAGGAGGATTAGGAGGAGGAGGATTAGGAGGAGGAGGAGGAGGAGGAGGAAAAAGGAGAGAGGGACACAATGACGACGGCAGCACAATGACGAAGACGAGGCTGCCGTCACTGCAGACACGATGACGACGATCGCCGACACTGTCAAAATGTAACAATCAGCATGTAAAGCCAGCCGTGGCGATGATCTTGAGGAAGAGAGATGGCAGAAGGCAAGATGACAGGACAACGGATGATGGACGCCGGACAACAACGACGACGACAACAACAACGACGTCACAGCAATCAAACATTGCATGCTGGGAGAGGGAGAAGAAAGATTGTGGTGGCGACGGCAATGGACAATAACAGCAACAATGACAATGAGGAGAAACACTAGGGGGAGGAAGGAGGAAGTACACACGATGATAGAGGGATGAAGGAGTAGGCGAGGACAACGGCACGACGGGATGACGACGACAGGCAAAACATCGCAACAATCAAACGGTTCACGGGAGAGAGGGTGGACGGTGATGGCGAGGAGTAAGGAGGGCTATCATGGGTAGATCATTAATTTGGTTTGGAAATTACAAGACACAGTAAAACACTAGATAAATGGAGTGATTTGTTAGTCGGTGACGCCATTGTCAGTCACCCCTTTAGTAGCCCTAACGGCCCCTATCAAGCTGAAACCAGGTCCCAATACTTTGCAGGCATCTTCAACCATTGGGACAATGTCTATACTTTTTAGCCCCATATGCATGTAGTTTGGTAATTAAAACATAGGCTCATAATAGCATGTAAAACGTGGCATTTTTGCTAGACAGTGGCAAGTGTGATGATTGCTTACAAAGGTCGTAGCTAAATTTAT
>JALLOS010000562.1:0-11595 GCA_036939435.1 Stephanodiscus minutulus
GGTACATCAAAAGAAGGCAAGGGCCTGAAACTACACAAAAGCACAACATGAGTAAGTTTGTGGAAACTAGATTATATAGAAAAATAAAATAAATCCAGTGTACAGTGACATTGTCAGCTGTTGTTTCCATCGACATGTTTGCTTGCCGCGTTGTTGAGGGCATACTTTGGGTGTGGATGGGGGGTGAAAAGTCTGAAGTTGGCCCCTCGATGCAATGTGATGGTTTGGATGACATTAATCCTGCTACTGTAAGGCTCAAGAACTATTTTATCAATGACTTTCAGATTGACCTACCCTACGACCACTCCTATTTGAGTGAAAACTTGTTGGATCCAGCACACATTCCTATCAGTCACGATGCAACAGAAGGAGGAGGCAAGAGGGAGAATGCACAGCCTTACAAAATGATTATTGACAAAGATAGTTTGGGTTCAACTGGTTTTACCGGGCGGTTTCGTACTGCCACTGCACACGATCTGATGGTCCATTTACGGAGGTGTCGTGCGTTTCTCCTGGAATCGTTCGTTATCAAGGGTATGTATTTTGGCGCAGCCCTTCATTGTATGCCATTGACATTGGGGAGATCCAGGTTACTCTTCTGCTCATATGTGAAAGGGCTCCCTCCAATGCTAAAATTCATGGTTTCCCTAAAACCGAAGTTTTTGCGGTAAGTCACTTGCTAAGCCAGCCAGCCTCCGTTGTATCTTGACTTAAGAAGCAGAGTATGGTGCAGAGAGAGCTACTCATATTACAATGCTGACCACCCCTGCTCAACCAAACATCCATCACAATCTCAACAGTTGCAAGGTTTTGGAGCAAGATATAGGTCTCATTACTACACAGGAAGATCATTTCAAACGTACTGGTCGTGCACTGATTGATGACTACCTCTTGTTGTCCAGTTCCGACACATTCGTCAAGGCCTACCGGCAATAGCTGGATGAGGTAGGACATGTCATGCCCTGGTTTCAGGGATTGGCCAAACGATCTTTCAATGTGGATGCCCACGTGGCAAACATTCCACCGTCACCACCAAATTTGGATCCCCTGCACCACCGGGCGGGGAATCAGCTGGAAACGCGTTACCACAGGCACTTGATCCATTGCCCATCCACACAGAGGGCTTTGGGTAGGGTTCAAGCCCTGAAAAGGATCGCAATCGAATCGACCTTGGCTTCTGTCACCGTTTCGTGCAGCATGTCGGCGTCCTATCAGCTGCTATCTCATGAGGGGATGCAGAAATTGCTCAAATTTCTAGTCCCCTTAATTCCGCTGTCGTCCTTGGCAGCTGCGAGTCTCCATAGGCTGGAGCAATGCTTTTTCATCAGTTTCAGAGGAAGAATCAGATGAGTGCAGAGAGTGTATAGTGACCCTGGCGTAACTCTTATAAGAATTCATGCTACAGATCACCTGCTCCCATAGTACCATATTTTTCTTTTTCTTTTTGTGGAGTAGAATTTGAGCACATAATAATTGGCTTCACACCAGCCCCAATGAGTCCAAATCCGGGCGACGGGTAAAATATGTGTCATCCTCTCTAGCTTTACAACTTTATTCAAATGCATTCTCCCTCTCTTCCGCATGTTTAGTGTTAACGTCCAAAATTTCCCCTTCGTCAAAATAATGCGACTTCGTCCCCACCGCGGTGCGTCGCCTCGTTCCGCATCCTCGCTGCGCATTTTTTACCGCCCCCGCCGAAAAAAAATAAAAACGAATCTCGGCTCCCATCCCCCCCGCCCCCCCCCCTCCTCCCTCCCTCCCTCCTCAGAGCCGCCTCAGACTCTTCTTCTTATTCTTCTTGTCCAGCGTCTTGCTCCCGGCCCGCACGATGTTGCTGCGACTCCCCGTCTTCCCCAGCTTGGCGGGGTTCGCGGCCGCCTTCTTCTTGCGATCGTCGCTATCATCGTCGTTATCGTCATCGTCGTCGTTATCGTCGTCGTCGTCGCCGTCGCCGCCGTCGTCCCCCCCGCCGCCGCGGGCCGACGCCTTGCCGTCCGCGCCTCCGCCGCCGCCGCCGGCGGATCCCGAGGACGACGAGCGCCCTCCCCCCCCCCCGCCCCCGCCGCCGACGACGCACCCGGAGCTCCACCCCGTCAGCCCGTGCACCCCCGCGAGGAGCCGCGCCCTCCTCGCGTACTCGTCGTAGCTGTCCATGAAGCTCCGTCCCGCCTCGTCGTTGAGGGAGCTCTCGGGGAAGGGTACGATGAGCAGGCAGCGTATCACGGTCAGCACGTGTCCGAGGGTCGTGGACGGCGTCCAGCCGCTCTTGAGGGTGTCGACGCATATCGCGCCGGTGGTCGGATCGACGTTCGGGTGGTAGATCTTCGTGAGGAAGTAGCCCCGGGGGGGGGTGGAGGGGAAATCCGCGGATAGGACGAGCTTGAGCTGGAAGTAACGGGTGTGGTAGGGGGTCTGCTCCGGCCCTTCGATCTCGGCCTTTTGTGTTTTCATCGTCGAACGAACGAGGGGGAGGAAAGATGGGGGGAGGGGGGGGGGGGGGGGGGGGGGGGGAGCGGCGATGAGAGACACGATCGCATATCGCGAAAATAGGGGAGGGGAAACAAAAGACAGATATAAAGAGAGAGAATGAGAGAGAGAGAGAGAGAGAGAGAGGGGTAACTCACCATTATCTCGCTGAGACTACCGGGCATGCCCGTCTCCCCGTCGAGGACGAGCCTCACCCCCTCGGGGGGGGACCTGACGAGATCCCGGACGTCCCTCGCCACCCGCGCCAATGTCCGGGGGGGGAGGTTCTCGGAACTACCCGTGGTGGCGGACGACGACGACGGCGACGGCCCGCTGCCGCCCATCGCCGATGCCGCCGCCCCGCTGCCGCCCGAGAGGGAGCCGAGGAGGGAGGGAGGCTTGTCGCGGATGGACGACGACATCGACATCGACATCGACATCGACATCGACATCGATGACGACGACGACCGGAAGAGGGAGGAGGAGGAGGTCCCGACGGTCGCCGAAGCTGCCGCCGCGGACGACGACGACGACGACGACGACGACGACGTCGAGGAGGACATCGGGGAGGACGTCGAGGACGACCGGCCGCCGCCGACGGCCACGCGATTAGTTTGCGAATGCGACATTATTTGCGCTGTTGGAGAATGTATATATCGGAAGACCCAGTAGAGATGTAAAGCGTGGGTGGAAAGGTGTGGGTGGATGGATGGAATGCCGCAATGAATGCTTTCGATTTTTTTATCCACACGCTGTCGTATGCAATCGATGGTATTCTCGCTTATCGGAGTTCGCCGTCGCCGGTCGGATTTTTAAGCTTGGCGGCAGGCGGCAGGCAGGTTTCTCGAAAAAAAAAAAAATGTGGCTGGGCGAACTTCCTCAAACTTTCCTACCGAGAGTTTTCCCACCACGTGGGTGTAGGTAGAGTATGGTACGATTGGGGTAGATGATGAGGTTGAGAAGAACCCAACGCTTCGGGGCCCCGCCCGTTCGAGAAATCCCCAGGGGAGAGACGTCTGTCCCCCGTCATGCGGTGGGGAAGTTCCCGCCAAATCAAGGAGCTCCAGAAAAATTGCGGGAGCATTATTGTCTTTTGAACTTGGCGGGAACTTCTCCCACTGAGAATCATCTCCTCCGCTCCATCCAGCCATTTTCGGAAAAACGACGGCAGGGATCGGACGATGACGACGACGAAGAAGAGGAAGAGGTCGTCTCCTCCGCCGCCACCGCCCCTCGGGGTGCTCGAATTCGCATCGGCATTGAACGGGTACGACCCCCGTCTCATGCTCGCGCGCCTGCGTCAGTTCGCCGACGTCGCCGGGCGCGAGAACCGCCGGAACAACCGCCTCCCCCGCCCCGTCGCCGACGCCGACGCCGACGACGACGACGGCGACGTCGAGCTCTCCTCCTCCCTCCCCTCCTTCGGCGACTCCGACGACGACTCCGACGATGACGACGCCGACCGTCCGCCCGGGAAGAAGAAGAAGAAGCGACGGGACGACGACGTCGATCATCCGAACGACGGCGGCGCGACGGCCCCGTCGTGGGCGGCCGACACGAGGGATTACGGCGTGCCGTTCGTGGGCACGTCGATCGGGAGGGGGGCGGGCGCCTCCTTCCCCCCCATCCCCCCCGCGTCGGCGGCGGCGGCGGCGATGCCCGCCGGAACGCGCGAGCCGGCGGCGGGAGGATTCCTTGCGGAATACCGACGTCGCAGTCCCATGGGCGTCGAGCTTCTGGACAACGAGTATCTGTCGTCGCTCCACTCCTCCTCCTCCTCCTCCTCCTCCTCCTCCTACGAGGGCGCAACCGCCCCGGCGCGGGCCGCGAACGGCGTTGCCCGGGGGGGGGGGCGAAGGATCCCGCAGTCCGCGGCTTTGAGGTACCACCACTGGATGGCCCTGCGCGAGTGGATTCTGGGGTACGTCGTCGTACCCGCCCGTGGCGGCGGATCGCGCCTTCTTCGGGAGGAGGGAGGAGGGGGGGGGGGGGGGATGGGATGTCCGATCCCTCCCCCCGTCATGACGACGCTGATGAAACGCATGCTTCCGGATTGGGTCGATGCCGTCCGCGACCACGTCCATCGCCGGGCCGCGATCGAGAGGGAGGAGGGGCAGAAAGAGCGGCGGCGGCGCCAGAAAGAGGGGCAGCAGCTGCTGCGATCGCGACAACAACAACAACAACAACGGCCTGGCGGCCTCGAGGAGGAGGAGGAGGAGCGAAAACGAAATCCGGTCGTTCAGGGAGCGAAGGAGGAGGAGGAGGGGGGGGGGGATGGGAAAGTCGTCGATGTCGAGAAGCGACGACGACGTGCGCGCGATAATAGGGAGGAGCTCCTCCTCCTTTCGGCGCTTCGCAACCTCGAGGCGCTGTGCCACCTCTCCGACGGCACCGCCCGCGAGGTGCTGCGCAGGCTGACCGTCGGCACCGCCCGCGCCGGCGGGGGCAAGGACGACGAGGATGCCGGGGCCAGGGGGGGCGCGGGGGGGGGGAAGGAGAAATTCGGCGTCGGGAGGAAGAAGGTCGGGGTCGTCGCGGGGGGTGGGGCCGGGGGCGGACAGCGACGGATGGGGGACGGTACGTCGTGGATGTCGCACCTGTTCCGATCGCCGCGCCCGTCGTCGTCGTCGTCGTCGTCGTCGTCGTACCGACCCCGAATCGAGTGCTTGCGACTGGTGTGCACCCTGCTGGAAACGAACGACGGCGCGGTGCTATCGCGCCTCGCGGAGGCGCCGTCACCTCCCGCCGCTCGGTCGTCGCCCCCCGGGGGGCGGGGGAGGGAAGGCGGCAATGAGAACGGTGGGCCGCCGCCGCCGTCGTCGTCGGCGGCGGGGGGGGTGGGCGAGAGGGACTTCGGCCTGGCGCACATCGCGTTGCGATACGGGGTGCAGGGACTGTTCGAGCTCTATCGCGGGGAAGAGGATCGTGGGAAGAAAGGTGGGGAGGATGAGGATGATGACGTTCGAAAGCAGATCGATTCGTACGCTCGGTACATGACGCGGTTGTTGCGGGACGTGAGAGAAATCTTCCTCGCCACTACTTCATCGGGGTGCGAACATGCTCGTGGGAACAATGGCGGGGGTGGCAAGAGAGGCAACATTCTCGGCATCGATGCCAAGGTACGATAAGCACCCTTCCGGACCCCATTGGCAAATTCGTGATTTTTGCGAAATTTCCGCCATTTTTCTCATCCGTCCGCATTCGGCTCCCTCCCCAACTCCGTTTGTGAACTATATAGGCCGAACTTCTCACGGCGGACGCGCTGAACAATCTGACGAGGCTGTCCCAACTCGCCCCGCCGTTCGACGCCGCCGTCGAGTCCGTCCGATCGATCATCGATGCGACGGACAGGCACGACGAAAGCCTCGGCCCGATCGAGGTCGCGTCCGTGGAGGCGAGGCGCATCCTTTTCCTCCTCCTCGCCGATGCGCGCCGATCGCCGTTCTTGGTCGAGGCGGCCCGCCACCGTGCCAAGGCCGGGAGTGCGGGGCAGCGGCCGACGAAGGACGAGGAGATTCGATCGACTGCGCTCCTCTCACGAATTTCCACCGCCTTGCACGGCGTACTCGCCACATATGGACACGGTCACTCGACGAGGACCCTCCTGGGGATGTGTCTCGAAAATACCCCGGAGTTGGTCCCCCACTTCTTCCGCGGACTGCAGCTTTCGGACACGAGGGCTTCGTACAGGTCGCTGGCGGCGTTGACCTACGTCGAGGACGTCGTCCGCGAAGCCCCCCCCCCTCCGCTTTCGTCGGCTTTCCTATCCGCGGAACACCTCCTTTCCGCGATCATCCCTCCGTGCATAACCAAGACTCTACTAGGAAAGATCGTTCAGAATCCGAGCGCTCTAATGGTATCGAGCGGTTTGAAGCTCATCATCACCCTGTTGCGACGTGGACGAGAGTGCGCCTCTACATTCGTGGCCACCCCAGGTCAAGTCGACGGCGAATCGCCCAAACAGTCGAGGACTTCCATATCGCAAGCGATCATTTGTCACCTGCCCGACGTGGCGCTGCTGCTTTCCATCCCGTCTCGTTTCGACCCGTTCGAGAACCATCTAGCCGCGTCGACATCGAGCGCGAATTCGCTCGTCGTGCTTCAACTGTGCGAGGCACTGCGGTGTTATGCACGACTAGATTCGACGCTGATGACGAATGTCAAATTCGATTGGGCGAAGCTGGTACCGAACACGAACGACGAGCAAACGCAGGGTCGGACGTTCTCTCGCGCCGAGCCGCTGTTGCAACTGCGCATCTTACAGACGTTACTCGCATTATCGCGTCTGAGAAATTCGTCATTCTCCTCCAGATTGCTACCGTCCTTGTTGTCGGTTCTCTTAAATACAAAAATACCCGAGGTTTACGCGAAATCTCGAAAACTGGCGGTCATGCTGATGGACCGGAACCTCTTCTCCGAGGTCATTGATTTAAACTCATCTTTCGTCGCCGAGGTCAGACAGTGCAATGAATATGAATCCTCCCTTTGGATAGACGGCATAAGTGCTGATCTTATTGACAAGCTTATGAGGCTAATAGAGGAATCGAAGCAACAACGAGTTGAACAAAAGATCATGGTATCTCAGGCGTTGTCCAAGGCTTCATTGGGATGTGCCATGCCGAAGCTAGGTATTTCTTCTTTTCTGGCGTGGTCTGTCTCGAGGCTGCTTAGGGAGGATAGAGATTCCGCAGTGTCGAACAAGCTGTCGTTGCTGACTGTTCGAGTTGCGACGAAAATGCTGCTCTACCTGGCAGATCCACGGCCATTCGCAGCAATCATTTCATGGCAGATCCAAGGCTCCATAAAAGGATGCGTCCCAGGAGACGAACGAATCGCTTGTTTATGTCATGTTGCGCAAAGCATACTACACAAAGACCCAAAGACGAATCTCCTTGTAGAATCTCTTACATCAGATGTGTTCGGCGTTTCAAACAGCCAAATTTTGAATGCCGACAAAACAGAAATATCCCAGTATGCTAACGCCACTATCATGAGGCAATGTCTAAGTATGATGAACTATTCACATGAGCACAATGAGAAACTGTACATGCTCCTACGCAAGATTCTCATTGGCATTATCGAGGTGAGACCGTGTATGTATGTGTACTAATTGCTCCCCGTCTGAGTCCGTTGTTGATATATATTATACAATGTGTATTCATTACAATAGACAGGAGATAATGTTTCTGGTGTTATATCACGGCTTGGGTTAATGTTCAGTACGCATTCCCCTAAGACAGCGGAAATGGAGACCATAATTATAATGCTGCTATCAGCTCCAACGACAAAAGAATTCGACGTCGAAATCTCAGAATTGTTGAATCGGGATGCTAACATCAAACCAGAATCCATTGCCATGCAAGTAGCATCGGCGCTACTGCGATGCTCTTTAGTCAGATCTAACCACGAATCCACGTTTCTTTCGGACGTTTTGAGGTTTTGTGCGGATGCTTTCAAGTCAACTGACCCTCATATTTCCGGCCTCAAACACTTTTTGCTGATGATTTTAATGCACGCCGTGCCTGCCATGGAGAAATCCACATCATTTTCTTTCCCACCAGGAGCGATGTTTGATCTATGGGCAGCTATAGCAGGAAATCTTACTACCAAGATGTCAGTGAAAATTTGTCATCGACTCGAATACTGTCTTTCGTCGTTGTTCGGGGCGACTTGCGGGCAAGGAGCCTGGGTTGTATATCAAAGAGTATGCAGCATGGCACCAAAGGTTTTTGTCGCACTATGGTTGAATACAGTTGAGAAAGCCGACGTGAACGATGATTATACATCTTCCCTCCTCCAGTCAGTGCTAAAATATGATTGCTCGCAATTCTGCTGTCTGTCGAGCCTATTCTCTAAAATTGCCAATGATCCCAAAATGGCAAAGTTGTGGGACAGAGGAGCGTTTGATGCTGCTGCCGCGACGTTTGTCCTGCAGACATACAAACAGAAGGCCGCCAAGGAAATACTTACTCATTCATCATGGGCGGAAGCGGTGGCAGTTATCGGCAGGAAGTTTCTTGACCTTTTAGTCGGAAAAGTAAGTGCTGCGCGAATCAGAATGGCCGCCTCCGCCGCCCCGTTGTCATCTCGCGAAAAGGGTATGCTCACAAAATGCACTGCAATCTGAAATGTGGAACATTTCTATTTTCTGACCCTTGTGCTTATATTCAGGATCAGGATCAGATGATATGTGCCAATGATTTATCATTGGAAGTGATACTAGATGTACTCGAGGCATTATGTTCCAATCAACTGTTAATTTTTGAGATGCAAAAAAGACTTCTTAGCATCTTTGATCGAGTCAGGGTCTTTTCAATAGAGCTTGAGATACATGTGATGAGATTGACTATGATTATTTGCGTCAAGTCAACCCATGGTCCAAGCTCCTCTTTGCTTTTAACGAAAGCATTTTTGCGTTGCTGTAAGTTACTTCCAAAGCACCTCAAGAAAATGATACGAACTTCACCTGGGGAAGAAGCTCGCTTGGAATCATTGTTTTACATGCTCGCTTCCTTGATTGAGAATGCCCATTCATTTGACGAGAATACTGTTGCTCAGTCATCAAATACAATTGATTGCTGCCTTGTCGCGTGCCTCAAATATGGTATGATGGAACCGAATAATGCATCATCACGCTCAATATTTGGAGGGTGTCTAAAGATCGTGCGCTTGCTCATGGTGAAGGCTCGTGACCCTTCGACGTCAGCACAAGTTGCGTTAGTTAGTTTGACCCCGTCGCAGGTACATGCCATGGCTGTCTCTCATTCCTCATTTTACGTTGCGCTATCTAATGGCAACAGAGCTGTCACAGAGAGTTCTTTGATTCTAGAACGCTCGAAATTTTGTTACGGACTCACACAACAATTGGAACTGATTCGGCTCTTGCTGTGCATTGTCTCTACCGTTGGCAGAGATGTGAAAATTGATATTGACACCTGGGTGACCATCCTGTCAGTCTTTAATGCAGGCACTGAAGTCGTCGACGGCTTGCTAAGGAGACTGATGTTTCTTTATGAAATGTATGGCTGCTGCCAAGATGAGGTAAATTTTGTTCTTAGTATTTTGATGTGTGTGCTCCAGATGTCAACTCATCACATGCTATTCCTCGCGCAGATCACTATGAATGATCTTCGGTGGGGACCTACTAGGCATGTCAAGAATGTTTCTGAAGAAGAGAGCTGGGATTGGTTTGTGGATGCTCTTGATATTGATCGAATTCGATACACACTGTGTCAATTTCCTGTTGCGGACACCCTGGAACCTAAGTGCGACAATGATGTTGAACGTGCCACAAATCGTGAACACAAAATCAAGCGTGACGAACAGTTAGTTTCCTTAGATGAGATTGAAGACGAAACTGATGATGACAGCTCTACTGTGACTCCGCAAAAATATGCTCGTGACTCTGATACTACCAGGGACAGCGTAAATAGTGACATATGGAGAGGTGCTGGTGACGACCTTCGTTATAGTCCGGGGTTCATTCTTCCATTGATCCTTGCAACTCTAGAATCATATTTACCTCACGAGAAAAGAAGTGGTAATGATCATGCAAGTGTTGAAAAGGCTGCAGAGGTGGGCCAAGATGAAGAAATCGCCGACAGAGACGAGGAGAACGAGACTGACTGCTACGCGTTCGGGAACATATGCCGTAGAGTCAGCGATAGGGGTGGTATCGCACTAGCCATTGCTTCACTTTCATCGAGGTGCCCTTCCATACGGCAATTGGCGATTGCCATCTGCGGATTATTCTTGAAGGCACTCCAAATGCAAGAATCGCATGGGATAAAATTGTGGCGTGAAAGACCCCAGCAGGAGATGCTCGTGTCTTCAATTCAGCGAGGTTTAGCAGTGCGTCGATCTATACAAATGCAAAAGCGCGACAAGATGGAAGGAATCGAGCTAGGTGGGATGACTGCAGACACCCGAATAAATATTCCCATGCTCCCTGCAGTTTCAGCTGTCTTTCTCGCGAAGGCACTGTTGGTACTTTCAAAACCTGGAGATGACATGTATGGACAACTGAATCGCTACTTTTTGCGTTTGACAGACTACCACGGGGCATTTCAAGATTGCTTTGGCCTTCCTGCATTTCTCTCACTATACTCATCATCTTCGGATGAACTATCGCGCTGTAGGACTGAACGAGGCTGGGCGCTTTTGAGCTTGAAGGATGGTGCGGTTGATGAGTATTGCTACAGAATCATCTCCCAGCACCATGTCCCAGAACTCATCATGAGCTCATTCGACTGTATGATGGACGATCCCGAAAGCAAGAGTGAGCTATACCTCACGATCGATGTGATTGAAACTTTAATTCAGTCTGGAGGTGTGCGTGCTTCAAACCATCTGCTCAAAGGGCAGGGACTTTTATCTTGGTTGCATGGTGTCTTGAGCTGGAGAAAAATACCCTCCGTCTTTCCGTACGTTGCTTTGAAATGCAAGTTCATCAAATTGATCACCACTGCTGTAAACTCCTATCGATGCACAGTGCATGCGGGTAACGACGGGGAGTTGGCTGAGGCGCAGACGTTTTATGAAAAGATGCCTCTAGCAAATGCGGTCATTAGACTATGCCTTGATGGCAATGATACAACGGGACAAGGTGATTCGTCACCTGATTCTCTAACCTTGCTGAGTAGCACATGTGATGCACTCTGGGAAATTTATTTGGCAGGTAGGCACTCACAAGTTACAAACACATCTGATGGGACAACTGCTCTCTGTGACATGTCATCTATTTTGATGAAATTTATGCGTCACGGCGATATGTTTGAGAAGGCGTTGTCATCCATGTGTGATTTGCCCTTGGTCCCAAATGAAAAGGATCCGTCTTCTGCAAAACTGTTCAGTAGTTTAGCGCTTGGTTTCATCCTGGACATGAAAGCGAAGGTTTTGCCGGACACCATTCTTCTCTCCATGAAACGAGTACATGAATTGATGGAAATAAACGATTGCCTTCAGGAGGATGTGAAGATTACCACCCAAATTATTCAGTGTAGACAATTGGCTGTTCTTTCTGGCGGCATTCATGTTTGGGATTCGTTCGTCCCGTTTTTGAAACATTTGGTTTGACACTGAAATAATACACATGCGATGGTCTTGAAACAAGAGCTAAATTTATTTGCT